>CM040424.1:160046631-160144935 GCA_022702705.1 Papilionanthe hookeriana x Papilionanthe teres
CTTCAATTTCCCAAATTTTCAATTTTTGACCCCGGGACCACTACCTCTTCAGCACTGCGAAAACCGCTTGAATTACCCAAATTTTTGCAAAATCTCCAAATTACCTAAAATTTTCCAAAATCAATCCCAAACACCTCCACATCACTCAAATTGATCATCCATACCCAAAAATACCAAAAATTCCAAAAATACCCCCGATACCCTCCGAATACCCAAAATACCCTTCTTGGCCTAAAAATCCAAAAATTCAGAAAATTCCCAGAAAATTCCAGAAAATCCCAAATATTCCCAATTTCATTTTGTCCAACTACACCATGGGCCAATTTTGTCAATTTACCCTACTTTTGTCAAAACCCCCAAATTGACCCATTTAACCCGAAAGTGGACCCGATGTCGAAACCAAACATACCCAATTGACCCCAATTTTGGTCCAATTCAATTCTAAACTTCAATTCAACATTCCCGATACCAATTTAGACCAAATCCAAGTCCAATTTGATTGACATTTGGATCCAATTTCACTTTGGGCCTTAAAGCCCGAATTTGGACCCATGACCCAAACTTAGCCCAAACTAACCCAATTCAACTCCAATTAACCCCAAATCTTTTCTAAACCTTCCTTAACATCCTCATAAACAAAACACTAACATGATTTGCCCAAGATTTTGACCCAAACCCCACTCAAATTCAACCCCAAAATCAAAAAGCCCGATTTTGACCTAAACCAGAATCTAACCCGAATAGGCCCAAACCTCAAAATCAAAACCCAACCAAAGCCAAAACCTCTTTGAAACACTCCCATAAACATTTCTTAATATTTATTTTACATCAATTTCAACCCTAGCCCAACATTGGCCCAAGTTAGCCCAATTTGACCTACATTGGCCCATTCGCAAAAGAATTCGAATCCGACCCGATTCGAGTCCAAACTACCCCAAATTTGCTTCAAGTCACTCATGACACATCCATGAGCTAAACCCAATAATTATTTGGCCCAACCTCTTTACAAAATTTCATCCCAAAATCCATTTTAAAATTCGAGAGCCCACTTTCCTAATCCATCTTAAAAGCCGATCTAAAACCCTTTCGAAAAAAAGCCCAAAATTCTTCCAAGGCCCATATGACATTTCCCCTCATCATACTTTCAATTAAAATCATCCTAAGTCCTAAATTCATCATCAAATAATTCCAAATCAAGCCTCATGCCAAATCACCCCTAAATACCAAAATTTTCCTTAAATCCATTTCCATGAAATTGACTTTACTTTTCCCGAAGCCAAATGGAGCCATGGAGCCATGCATAAGCCATATACGAAGCCATGAGAGCCTCTTTACATGTCACCATGCCATTTTGGGCAAAAGGAGGAGGCTCTTTCCTTAACTCCTAAAGGTGGTTAACCACTTACATGATTCCACTAAACCATGCTTAAGCACTAATTGTACTTGGATTGTGACTTGACCCCACTAATCAGGCGATCCGAATCACTTTCTCCTCGGCCTAAACCGAGGCCTTGGGTGGTGCACCTAGCCCGAATGGGTGGGTTGACCCATTTAGGTCCAAATCTAGCCATGCCTCATTCCACTTTGGATCAAAGCCTTTACACATGTCCATGGCCGATTGATTGCACAAACCTCGAGCCACGACCACTGACCTTGAGGGTGACCCATGCTGGCCGGCCGGCCACCGGGCCGCCGGAAAACACCATGGCCGAGAAGCTCGCATGTGAGCCAACATTGAAATTCTCACTTGTTGTGTGCCCCAATCACTAGTGGTCACCATGGGTGATCTTCTCCTCACGAGGCGGTGATCCCGAGCCCAACTCTCCACAGGAGGCCCCGGCCCGGCTACGTTCAAACTCCAGCCCCTCTCGGCCATGAAGGGAGCCAAGCACAAACCTTGCCGAAACTGCTGCAAAATTGTTCCAAACCCTTCACCATCCTTAGAGCGGTTGATCCCGGGTGTCGATTTGCCCAATCCCGCCAACGAGCCCGATTTCTCGGCGAAATTCCACCGAAACCGGGACACTTTGCCGCGGTGAGCCGATCCTCAGAGTGAGTTGGTCCTACACCTTCACTGGACCAAGAGGAGAAGTTTCCCACTGAAAGCCCCATCTCCGGGCCACCCGGTTGCTCCGGCCTCCGAAGCTTTGTGATCGGGCTGTGGTCACTTTCATAGTCCAGGCGATTCACCGAGACCGGGAGACTTCATGCGGAGCTTCGCTGGGACCCGATCGAAGGTGCGACAACTCTCGGATTGAAGCCACACTTCTGCGAGCTAAGGTATGAGTTAACTATCCATCCGGAAGCTTCGGAGATTCTCCATTTCAAATGCCTTAGTTTCGATGCATGTTAGCCGTATAGATGTGTTCGTCTCTTGAGAGACGAATCCGTAGAGCATAAGAACATGAAAATCCATTGAGAATCGAGTGAGATCTTAGGGATTTAGTGTGGACGGCTCTCGGGTGAGAACACTTGGGGACGATGAACGGATGCGCGTCCATTCGATACACGCGCGCACGGACGGCGGGATTGCGTCGGACCGGGGAGACGGTACGAGAACCGCGGGGCCCGGGCTGCGGCTCGGAGTGGCGGCGTCGAATGGGAGCGCGACGCGTGTGCGTTCGGAGGCTGCGAGGTTGACGCGGCGCCGCGTGGATAAATAGAAAATTAGGGTATTTTCTCATTTATTTAATTCCCTAAACTTAAAAATTCATATCTTTGTGTAGAAAAATCACAAAAATAAAATAAAAATACCCTCTTGCTCGGTGAACGAGAGGAGAATAATGTGGAAAAGAAATCATTTAATTTCATTAAGTATTTTATTTTTTATGATTTATTTACTCTCTGCATACATTTAATTCTCCATGCATGTATACAATTCACCATGGCATGAGACCATAGGAGCTTTTGAAGCCTCCGAACTTGGGAACATTCCTGAATTTTCCGAGGTCGAAGGCCATCTACGTGAAAAGTTATTTATTTTTCAAATGCATGTTGCTTGTTTTGAGTATTTTAATTCCAAAAATTAGCATGTTGTGAAATAAATTCTAGGAAAATTTGGTGATATTTATTATGACCAGAGGACCCTAGGAAAAATAGGTTTTGAGTTAACTCACTTCGAATAACCCTAATTGGCTTAAACACCCAAAATAGGTCTTTAATTAATTAGAGTTAACCAGGCATCAAATTGACTTGAAATCAATTCTCCACTGACCTTTAGGATCAGAGGAATCCACCATAAAAATTTGAAGTCGATTGGACTTGGTTAGCCCCACTAATTGGGTTGATTAAGCCGCTTAGCCATTTTAAACTTTAAAAATTCATAACTTTTAAAATACTTTTTAAAAATTCACCAAATTGGTTTTGGAGCCTCTCTGATATCAGGGGAACCTAAGAAAATTAAAATTTCAATTTTCTAAAAAGTTGATTTTTAATAATATTTTAATATTTTTAATAATTAAAAAATAATAAAAATCACAAAAATAATAAAATTCACCAAAATGTCACATTTTGAATTTTAATCACTTAGGAACAAATCCCACATTTTTCCTAAGTCTATTTAGTGAGATATTAAATTTTAAAGCCCTAGGGTAATTTTAAAATTAAAAAAATGTATTTTCTAGCATTTTCACTAAAATAATTATTATAAATCATAGAAAAATCAGAAAATTGCAAAATTTGATTCTCTGGTTTCCTTGATATCAGAGAGATTTTTGAAAAATATAAAATCCATTTTTCAACATTTATTTTATTTTTAAATTAATTAACACTCCAAAACTCAAAATAATTATAATAAAAATAATATAATTCAAAAAATCACCAAAATTGGTCCAAGTGCTTCTCTGGTCATTAGGAATGTCCCCTAATTTTCTTAAGGACAGAAACTTTCCCTTGGTCATGTTATCAAATTTTCCTTGAAAATCTCTATTTTCCACCAAAAATAATTATATAAATAAATTAAATACAGAAAAATCACATTTTCTCCTCTCATGTCTTTATTGACATATGAGTGAAGTCACATAAAAATTTCAAGTTCATTTGAGTTCAATTTAGTGAGTTATGAAATTATTAAGCTTAAAGGGTAAAATGGTAATTAAAATCTTTAATCCTTAATTAAAACTTTAGGTTTAATAAAAAATCAACAAGTAAAATATTTGATCTTAATCTGGTTTGGATGATTGAAATTTAAATAATTAAAGGGTAGAAACCCATTAAATAATTTTAAAATGATTAAACTTTAATTAAATAATAGATTAAATTTGGAGGAATAATGAATTGGAATTATTAAAATAAGGGATCTTTATTAGGAAGAGATTTATTCTTTAATTTAAAAATCCCTAAATTAATTATATCAACTAATACTCAATTTTTAATTAAAATGATAACTCAAATTTAAAATATTTAAAGACTTAATTAAATCATTAAAATCTTTTGAAATTTCGATTAAAATTAAAAATAAAGTAAATTAAAGATAAATTAAATTAAGATTAAATTAAATTTAATAATTAAATTAAATTAAATTAAACAATTAAATTAAATTAATTAAAATTAAATTAAATTAAATTAAATTAAATTAAATTAAATTAAATTAAATAATTAAATTAAATTAAATTAAATAATTAAATTAAATTAAATTAAATAATTAAATTAAATTAAATTAAATAAATTAAATTAAATTAAATAATTAAATTAAATTAAATTAAATTAAATTAAATTAAATAATTAAATTAAATTAAATTAAATCAAATTAATTAAACATCAAATCAAATTAAATTAAATTAAACTAAATATAAAACAACTTGAACACTTATTCAAATTTAAACCCTTTAAATTAAATCAAATCACTTGAATACTTAATTTACCCTTGAAAGCTTTGATTATTATAACTCTTAAATAGAACATCAAATGAAATGTTATCTCACTCATAGGATATTCGAATGTCATAGTTCACTGAGCGAGTTAACAAGACTTGAAAACCTCGGATGATCGATTCATCTATATAATTAAATTCATTTGGACTTAAAACGATCACAGAAATATTGAAAAGATGTTTAAGATCCTTCTTAAGCACTTCCTCGATATGATAGGATATTTATAAGAACAATTGAGTTTGATTATTCTTTGATGAAGAAAATCGTCCTTAAACCAAAACACGAAGAACCTAGACGTCATAGGAGATGACTAGCTATAGGATTAGGAATTTGGTAGAAAACCATAACCTTTCCCTTAGCTTTACTAGGAACTTGCTTAAATATTATAATTGTGTTTTAAGTGCGGCTTGGGATGACGGGAAGACCCTCGGAGTACGCATTTGTATTATTGCAATTTACTTTCATGCAATTCATTTTCCGACAATTTACATTATTGCAATTTACTTTATTGCGAATGCATTTACTTTTCTTGCATGATAAACAACTGATTGCATGAAAACCCACACCTTTAGGATAGACCCTAAAGCTGAAACCAAAATTAAGTTAAAAGTCATTGCGAGATAAAATTCACCGCCACGACATTTCAAAATATAAAACAACTCGAAATTTAATCACAAACGGAACACAAAACTACAATTACAACTAAATTAAAACGTCTGTTGGATGATCGGGAATACCTCGGATGATGTAACCTACGTGTTGCTAACGGGATTTCCCACGGTCTAAATGAAAGTGTGGAACTCATTCGGTTGAGTTTAGCAAATTCATACGGACTAAGTGAATCCGATAAAAATAATGATGCGGAAGGATGGAACCGTGGGATCTTAACCGGTGTCGTTATAATCAACTTTAAGATTTGTTTTAAATAAAACATAAAAAAACACCTGGAAATTAAGATTTTCTCTAAACCAAAACACTTTTCTCAACTCCTGATTTATGATTTCTAAAACTAAACCTCTGCAACAACAAGGAGCTCGGAGCATGGTGGGCAGCACGACCATCGTCATCAGCAAAACACGAGTCTACTTCGACAAAACTTTCCTAGAATTAAAACAACCAAGCCATAGGACTTCGAGGTAGCTTGCACTAGTGCAACATGAATCCTCGACTCTTCGTTAGGCATTTGCATTGCAAATTAAGCCCTAGCAGGTCTTAGGATTCGAGGTAGTCGTCAGATACGACAATAAACCCTCACATCTTCTGAAATTTATTTGTTTGATTTTATCATACGAAATATAAGCCACTAATTAATTAAAATTAGCGAGATTGAAATATCAAATAAACATTAGGACTTTCCTAAATTCAAGACGAACAATAGGATAGTCGGGAAATTATCGAAGTTCACTTCGAATCGGTGATTTCTCCTACCTCTCTTCCTTTGGATTCACAAAACAAAATGTTCCAAAATTTGATCCATTCCCTATTGAAACTCCAAAATTCGATCTTTGAAAACCTTAAACTTTGAAATTCTTGAGAGCGAGAATCATTGATTATTATCGAGAGTTTTCTTAGGTGATTCCGTCACTTAAGATGTAATTAACTATAGGGGCTTGCCCTTATAGAGAATTTTAAAGAACCCGAGTAATATAAACCACTGTTTAATGTTTTCATATTAAGCGGGGGAAACTTGTCGGCTTATAAAATTGGTTCGCGAGACCAAACGGATGTCACTAATCTTCTAGTTTATTTAATCGAAGCCCCACCATCGAGCGAGTGTTGTACATCCTTAGGGATAGATACACGGTTTGTGGTGCGGTGCTCGTTTATATAAACTATTTGGGATGTGAGATCGGTTTAATCTCATATCTTAAAACCTTCAAATTTAAAATTATTTTCAAAATCAAATACTACTTTTCAAATTATTTATTTTAATTAAATTAAAAATTCGCCGAATGATTTACGGTAGGCGACCCCTCTTCAAAATAAAACACGACCTAAAAATATGCCGCACGGGATTTACGGCGACTCCGTGAGGGAGAATTCCTCTCTCCATTATAATCGAAATAATTACGCTTTCAAAAATCGGTAGTGTATCCATGTCCTTAATGGATCGAACTACCCTTCTTTCCGTTGGAATACTATGTTCATTTCTATCTTGAACAAGTATAGCCGACATTCTCTCGGATTTAGGAGCCTGCTGTTTAAACACCCCTAAACGAGAGAGGTTCCGAGATCCTTTTACCTCATTTACGAGGTGGGGTGGACCCCCGATAGGTGTTAGTTTAGGAGTGATCCTTCGAGTCGGGAAGTCTTGCTTAAGACTTTCTTTTCCTTTACGAATCGGATTCCTTACCTTCTCTACACCTTTGAACATTCCGTTCTAAATAAACAAACCCTCTAATAAGTGATTCTTTTAACAAATAATTCCTTCTTATAAATACATGAACAAAGAATGCGTTCGGACTCTTTTCGATTCCTTTTCGTCACTGAAGAAAGAAGCATAACTTGGGACGACAACCGAGAATCTACCTTGCGAAATGGAAGCCCGAGCTGATTTTCTCCTTCACCAACGGATTGGACTTCGCTGTCTATAAGGATGAAGCTGCCGATGATGGGGTCATCCGGTTTGGACGAGGATTTGAGCATACGAACGTCGAGGTCACCGACGTCTCCCTCTTTGCAGCGACGAACAAGGTATGCGAAGGCGAGGAACCCGCTGCTTGAGTTCGACCTTAGGTCGACCCAGAGTTTCCTCCTGCGAAGGGTCCCGACTAGGAGAATCTTCTTGTCCGCGGGAGGACATGTTCTCACTACCCCCACTGGTCTAGTTGTTTACGCACCTACCCGGACTACGCCGAATCGAAAGGGGAAAGGAATCCGGAACTATGATAAACATATTACCGTGGAGGGTACGGATCTTCTGTAAGACCTTCGTCTTCGAAATCGGGTCCGGTTCGAAGATTCCGTCGGTCGACAAAGACCCGAAGAAGAAATAGAAATAGAAGGATCGCCGGGGAAGCCGGAGCTGGCGAGGTTGCCTTCTGGAGGAAATTCCGGAGTTGCCGAGAATATACACGGTTACCGAATATACACCTGCTGCTGACTACATACCACTTTTGGGAGGAAGCGGGTTCCATCCCCTCTCGCCGCGGAGGATGAAGAGAATGTTCGAAAGATTCTTTGCCACATTACCACGGCCCGCATACTACGACGATAGCCGCGAAAAGAATCGAACTACGCCGTTTGCTCGTTGCCGAACTTTGGTAGAAAAGCTAGCGAAGAAGGAAAAGTTGCCCGTGTCGGAAATTCTACGAAGGATAGGGCGGGTGCCGAGTCAAATCCCGTCTTGGGCCCGAGTAGAACCCGCCGTCATGATAGAAAAGCCGAGCAAGAGAATGAAGGCTAGCCGCACTGTCGTAGTATCGGGGTTACGGATTAGGGAGGATACCACCTTCCGGCATTTGGCCGATAGACCATGCGGTCGCTAGACCTTCTGCTGCTAGAAGGATGGTGTGGCGTCCCACTACGGGGCGATTGAGGCTGAAACGGCGGCCGAGAAAGAAAGTCTCGCCGGGAGGCTGGAATGCGAAGAAAGTGCTCTTTGCGATGAAGGGGACTCGTGAAAAAAGGACCCGGCGACCATCGCATGACAACCACAGAATGCACGAAGCTCCGCTAGAAGATGCCATGGAAAAGTTGAGAACCGACATCAGACGGTTGGCGAAAGAAAGAAGAAAAGTTCGGAGATGAGATCGACTCATCGGAATTCATGGACAATGAATATGCGAGAAATCAACATGGTTGAGACACGAGCTTCATCATCTTCTCGAGGTGCTCCTGCCGGCCGCGAAGAGAGGAGCGGGGCGATGAAGAGACGGCTTCGGGAAAAGGACGACACGATCGCTCGAATGGCGAAGAGGATGGAAGAGATGGCCATAGCTCTAGCCACTCTCCAAAGTCAAGTACAACCACATAGAGGACACCCCCGGAAGTCATTCACATCGTAGACGGAGGAAGGAGATTACATCCGTCGATGGGGATGACCGGTGAAAAAGGATACAACACGAAGTATGATCCACGAAAAGGATATCAAGAACTTGGTAGAACGGCGAGTGCGAGAAGCCCAGCACAATCGAAGAACGGGACATCTATTCGGACGGGTAGACCTTACCGGAAGAATTCGGCAGTATCCAATACCGAAGGAGCTTCGTACCACCTGCGTTTAAGACCTTCGACGGAGCCGGGAACCCACGACGGCATGTTGCACACTTTCGTGCCGGTTGTTGCAATGCGGCGGGAGCGATGCGCTACTCTTCCGACGGTTCGTTAGCGATCGTCGGGAATCGCCTTCGGCGGTATGCGGGAATTACCCGACGGATACGCAAAGACATTCTCGGAGCTAGAGAGCCTCTTCATTAAGCGATTTGCGGAGCTCGGCACCACATCACTATAGGTGATTTAGTGGTAGAGAAACAAAGGCCGAATGAAACTCTAGTGGATTACATACTTCGATGGAGAAATTTAAGTATGAAGTGTGAACCACGAGCTGCAAGAACAACATGCGGTCGGCATCTTGCTTAAAAGCATTCACGGCCCGATAGCACTTCTCCTCGAGGGATTCATCTATTAAGACTTTTGAGAAGTTGTTAAGCAAGGCCGGAAGCTTGCAAGAAGAGGCGAAGCAATTAAGTTTTGCCGACAAGACGGACAAGCGAGAAGCCGGTGAAGACTTTCGAAAAGAAATGCAGGGTCGTTGCGGCGGTTGACAAAGGCAAACAACCGATGCTGAAATACCACGCGAACGGCCGCGGCAACCACAACAAAATTACCGGCAACCCGGTCCGGCTATCGGTCGTCTCCGCGGTATGAACAACCGTCTCGTCCGCAACGTACATTGAGGGAGCTTCGAGCGAGAGAATATCCGTTCAAGAATGAAGCGGTACCAAAGATGTTCCGTAAGCTTAATGAAAACTCCAGTTTCAGTGCCGGAGCCCAAAAGACCGAGAGGAAGTCAACAAGAAAGGTGATCCCGACTTTTGCCCCTACCATCGGATGCTTGGGCACAAGATAGAAAGGCTGCATTACCTTCGAAAGTTGGCTCGACGACAACCTTCGGAAAGGAAATATAACAATCCCGAAGGAGTACATGAAGGAACCCCAGAAAGGAGGTTCCGTCGATGTTATCTCAGCCGATCCCGTCATTCAGATAGATCCATATGCAGCCGACGATGGATGGACTACCGCACTGGACGAGATCTTCGAAGAAGATTTTAGACAACATCCGAACCGCTTCGGTACGAGCTTCGATTCGAGTTCGAGACCTGTTAAGCCGGTCTTATCACTTGCGATAGAAGAACCACCTCGACGGGAGACAATCGAAGAGAAGAAGAAAATTGACGAAGAAGAGGGACCGAGACTCCTAAGGCTAGACTAGGGGCTGCTTATCCTAGGATAGTTGTTTCGATTCGGGGGAGAAATCCCTCGAACCTGCGATTTTGTATGATTATCTGCTCACTTCGGTGGGATCATATAATGATAAGGGTGATGGCGTTGGCTACGTTTTGGTTCGTTTCTAACGATTACGTAACTAGCGACAATCCGGGCGTCGATTTCGATACCAACAACAATTCTCGAATCATGCAAGATCTCGACGATCAAAATGACGAAGAAGGCATCCATCGAGGAGGCTACGAGAGTTCAACGAAGCAACGGATCTATGCTGTGAGTTTCGAGGAGCTCCGAGTTACAATAGAGTTAGAGCCTTCGGATTTGGAAGATAATCCGAGAAGAGCCGGTCATTCCGATTCGGGAGGAGACACCGACAAACTCGATACTAGATTCGGAAGAAATTACGAAGTCAACCTAAGAAGTGGAAAAGTTCTACCTCCGAGAATGGGTCCGAAAAGACAAAGGAAAGCGGTGGTTGTTCAAGAAGAACCAACCCGGCGGAGAGACATACCCATTCGAGAAGAAGCGAGACACGGGAGAACAAAGTGGACTACAACGTGCTAGCCCATCTTAGGAAACTACCGGCTAAGCTGAGCATCTACGATGCTCTCATCTTATCGAAAGGAGATGAGAGAAGCTCGATCGAGGCCTTGCTTGATCCGGAAATTTGCTTAGCTCGAATGGCCGGAGATTCCTTGGATGAGGTTTGCTCGTTAAAGGAACGACGAGGTGTTACCTTCGCGGACGATGACTCTCTACTTGGGACGGCGAGATCACAATCGGCCGTTGTACATTTCGGTTATAATTGGGAAGTTTACGCTCTCCGGAGTATTGGTGGATCCGGGAGCATCAATCGATATAATGAGTCTTCGAACACTAGCATACTTGGAGATTGATGCTCGTGAGCTCGAGGCCGACAAAATGTTATTAAGAGGATTCGACGAGAAAGGAGAAAGAGCCCTCGGGTCGATAACGCTGCGATGAAGACCGGTGATTTAGCAAAGACAACCGCAAAATTTCATATAATCGATTCGAAACGTCGTTCAACGCTCTCTTGGGCCGACCATGGATACATGAAAACGGGATGGTACCATCATCTGCTGCATCGGTGCATCGAAATATTACGATGGAGGGGAACGGTGCATCAAAGGAGACTTACAACCATTCTCCGTACATGAGATTGGAATCCATGAAGATGCGGCTTATTATGCACCGCAAGAAAACAATCTTCTCCGAGAGATACCGTAACAAATGAAGCGAAAGTTCGGGACAACGAAGAACACTGAAGTTCTAGTCCAACGATCACTCACCACTCCCTTCAGGCGAGATGGTGAAGGTTTCTCCACGACTCGCATCCGAGGTCGAGGCCGGGGACGAGGCCGTGGTAGAGACACTTAGGACAATTGGACGGAAGAAACCAACCATCAATGTTGATTGGGATGATAGTTACGAAGAAGAAAAAGAAATCGAGCAGAAGCGGCAACAATAAGTCGAAAGAAGCCGCAATACGAAGATCTCCTCGAAGATGAAAAGAATGAAGAATACAAATCAATGTACGAGAAGATTAACCACTACGTACATACTATGACCCTAACTCCGATCCATTCTAATAAGATCGAGGGTATGGAGGTCGAAGAGGTACGTAGTGACGGTGCGAAGCCGATCGAATTCTACCGTGGTGCTTCTTCCTCCAAGCGAAAATAATGTACAATTCGAAGATGTCACTTCATCGAGAATTAATGGAATTACCTTTTGAGTGGTACTCTCTCACATGTTCGAAATTTAATTCAACGTGGTTTCTTACCTCGACAATGGACAAAAGGCCAATCACAACATTTTGAAAAGTTATGGAATAACTCCGGTCGTCCTCCGATTCAAAGTATGGACTCGGATTCGGCACGGTAGGGTCGGTTGACGATGCGAATTTTGCTTGGTTGTCACTTGCAAGTCGATGAAAGCGCATGGAAACTACGGACGAACTCGAAGATTTACAAATTGGAGACGCTCCACGAGAATTCGAAGAAGAAATCGAATCCACGATAGATGAGTTAACGGAAGTTAACTTGGAGTACTAGCGAAGAGCCTAGACCTACCTTTGTTAGCTCCTTACTCAATAAAGAAGACTGCGAAGAAATAATCGAGTTATTAATGGAATTTAAGAGGCTGTTTTGCTTGGAACTACGATGAAATGCCGGGATTAGCCCGGAGGTTGCGGTCCATAAGTTAGGAGTGGATCCTACTACATTCCGGTCGGACAAGGTCCCGGAAGAATGCGTCTAGAAATCGAACAACAAGTAATAGCCGAAGTTAAAAAGCTAATAGACGCTAAATTTGTCCGTGAAGAACAATACCCGAGCACGGTTAGCCGATGTGGTGCCGGTCGGAAAGAAGAATGGTCGGATCGAGAATTTGTGTGGACTTCGAGAGATTTAAACGAGGCATGTCCAAAAGATGAATTCCCTCTACCAATTCCGGAGCGATGATCGATATTGCTTCGACACATGAAATATTCTCGTTCATGGATGGATCTTCGAGGATACGACCGGATAAAAATGGCTCCGGAAGATGAAAAGCTTACGGCATTCGAACGCCGATCGGAGTATTTTGCTACACGGTGATGCCATTCGGGCCGAAGAACGCGGGAGCAACCTACCAAAGAGCAATGACAAGAATTTTTGATGATCTCATCCACGATCGAGTCGAGTGCTTACGTGGACGATGTCGTCATCGAAAGCAAAGTAAAGGAAAACCACTGTATGATTTGAGAATTGTTTTCGAACGATTAAGACAATTTAACCTTAAGATGAATCCCTTAAAATGCGCCTTCGGCGTCACCTCGGGAAATTCTTAGGATTCGTTGTCCGACATCGTGGAATTGAAATCGACCGGAGAAGATTAAAGCCATCTTAGAAATGCCGCCTCCCAGAAACCTTAAAACAACTACGATCTTTTCGAGGAAGGCGGCATATCTTCGACGCTTTATCTCGAGCACTGTCGGGTGGGTGTCGGCCTTTCTCGGCACTAGTTAAAAAGGACGCCAAATTTATTTGGGAAGAGAAATGCCGAGAAGGCCTTCGAAGACATTAAACAATATTTAATGACACCTCCTGTCTTAGCGACCCCGAGTCTCGGAGTAGACCCGCGATACTTTACACCGCGGCTCTAGACGACTCCTCGGAGCCACTGTTGGCAGAGTCGATGATGAGGGTAAAGAAAATGCTCTTTACTACTTAAGCCGTCGTTTACTTCAGACGGAAGTAAGGTATCCCGCAATTGAAAAGCATTGTTTGGCCACGATCTTCGCCGCTCAAAAGCTCGGAGCACTACATGCTTTCTCATAAGGTCAACTTGATTTCGAAGTTTAATCCATTGCAATACTTGATGACTCGTCCAACACTTTCCGGCGGACTTGCCGGATGGTCGATGATATTATTGCAATTCGATATAACTTTCGTGCCTCGCGTGCCGTAAAAGGACAAGTCTTAGCGGACTTCCTCGCGGCACACCCTTTGCGGCCGAATCTCCTCTCGATGACGATGCGCCGGATGAACAAATAATGAACCTAGAAGACCTTGATGATCGACGTTGGGAATTGTATTTCGACGGAGCATCTTCGGCACACTGAAGACGAAGAATCGCAAGTGATAGTGCCGGTAAGGCGGGAATCGGGCTAATCTTTATAACACCGGAGCGGGGGATGTTAAGATACTCCTACCACTTGACGAGAACCGTGTACGAACAACGAAGCGAGAATACGAAGCCCTCATAACGGGATTGGAATTAACCATTCGAATGGGGATAACGGACATCGACATCTACGGGGATTCACGGTTAATCATTCAACGGATCGCCGGACAATACGGAATTTTTAAACCAAGACTCGAGCGGTACTTCCGGTATGCCAGTACGGTTGTTGGAACAGATTCCCGAATGTGACGATCTACGAGATTCCTAGAAAAGAGAATGCTTTAGCAGATGCTTTAGCCGTCTCGCAAAAGAATTTGCTGTTTGCAAGATGAATCGGTGGAAGTGTCGGTTCACGGACGTCGGAGTCCTATCACGGCTTGACATAGACACGATACACAAATCGGCAAAGAAAAAGAATCGGTTGCGGTGGTGACGGAAAACACGAGAAGATTGGCGACGGCCATTGATGAACTACACACGCAAACGGGAAAGCTACCGGACGATAGGTCGGCTGGCCCATCGGATCGAAAAAGAACTGCTGTCTTACGCATTAATAAACAACACATTATACGGAAGGTCTTTTGATCGAATGTGGCTAAGGTGCCTAAGCGGGTACGAGGCCCGTGAAATTGTTAAAGAGGTGCATTCGGGACTACTGTGGCGCTCACCGGTCGGGTCCAAAGATGAAGATGAAAATTAAAAGACTAGGGTACTACGGCCCTCGATGATGACCGGCGCATGAAAATCGCCGAGAGGCGTCACCAATGCCGAGTGCACGGAGTGGTTCTACACCGACCTCCGAATGTGCTACACCCGACAATTGCGTCGTGGCCGTTTGAATGTTGGGGCACGGATATAGTGGGTCAGATAGAACCACCATCTTCGAAAGGACATCGTTTCATTCTTGCGGCTACGGATTACTTTTCCGAGTGGGCGGAAGCGAGTTCCGCTCAGAGAAGTGAAAGCACACCACGTGCTACGGGTTTTCGAGAACCGAGTTGTCTACCGTTTCGGAGTGCCGCGCGGGATCATCTCGGATAATGGGTCGGCATTCGGAAGCACACAAATCAACAATTTTGTCGGGAGACACGGAATCGGCGGCGATACTCGACAATTTACTACCCGAGAGCAAACGGCCTCGGCGAGGCTTTTAATAAAACTCTCGTTCGAATCTTAAAGAAAACCACGGACGATAATAAGAGAAATTGGCACGAGAAATTGTTAGAAGCCTTATGGGCCTGCCGGACAACCTTCGAACTCCTACTCGAAGCTACACCTTACGCTGCGGTGTATGGGTCCGAGGCGAGTGTTACCTTTAGAGGTTCGGCTTCCTTCACTCGGAATTGCGAGTTGCAAACAAGATCACGACGAAGAAAACGCCGGACTACGACTCGAAGAATTAGAAAGCTTGGAAGGGAAAAGACTTGCGGCGCAACGGAATTTAGAACTATACCGAAGCTAAGATGGTTCGAGCCCATGACAAGGCTGGTCCGCCCGAGAACCTTGAAAGTTGGTGATTTAGTTCTCGTTCTCGAGAGACTATTCTTGCACACCGCGAGATAGGAGGAAAATTTGAACCCACTTGGGAAGGACCGTTTGTGGTTGAAGCGGTATACTCGGGAGGTTCCTACCGGCTAGTGAATTGCCGGGGAGAACGACATATGCTTCCAATCAACGGACGATACTTGAAAAAATATTACGT
The DNA here is from genome assembly GCA_022702705.1 of Papilionanthe hookeriana x Papilionanthe teres. Lineage (NCBI taxonomy): Eukaryota > Viridiplantae > Streptophyta > Magnoliopsida > Asparagales > Orchidaceae > Papilionanthe > Papilionanthe hookeriana x Papilionanthe teres. Next base: position 160,062,340 of record CM040424.1, read on the forward strand.
TACTGATGTTTCGAAGGAATGAATTCTTCATCCCTAAGAAACACGGGTGAAGTAATTACTTATGATTGAGTCCGAACCCAAAAATAATAAAATGTGCTAAGATAAATAAAATCATGATAATTAAGTTTTCCTTGTTTTCTTTTTCAAATCAAAATCTCTTCCCTCATCTTATCCTACTTCATTCTGTTAAATTTCAAAATATAGGAGATAATAAAAAAATGTATCTTTAATAAACATTTTCTTAATGTTCTTGTTCTTAGTACGGCCCACGATCCTTTTCCTTGTCTTTTCGCGGGGAAATGTCGAACGGGCGGTTGGTCTTGAACTTTAAGAATGGCGTAAGCCTTGCACTCGATGAAAAGAGGGTGAAAGATGGAGCGATAATCGAGATTGACTCGGATTTCGCACCGGCGGAGCCTACGATACGAGGAAAGTGAGCGGGTCCCGGTTAGCGAGAAGAACTGCCCGGAGCGGACGAGTGATGAAAGTGGGTGGCCCAAGCCACCAATCCAACAACGAAGAGAAAAGCAAACACCGAAGAAGACAAGAAAATGAAGTCCGTAGTCGCTACGGCGGAGGGCGGGCTTGTCGGCGCCGCGCCCGCGAGAGATTCAAGAAGTTCGGAGGGCTACTCTCACAGCCACGCAACGAAGAAATAAGAATCGCCGCATCCGTAAAATGTTAACAAAACTAGGCTGCGGACCGGCGCGACGAGACAGTTGCTAATGCCGGCACATCACACTTCGAGGACACCGGTTCACCGGGAACACGAAAAAGGAGGCCGGCTCTAGAATAACAGAAAGAACCGGGGAAATCTCCGAGAAGATCGGAAGAAAGAAGGCTACCACGCCATCGGATAGAACCACCGGCGGTGCATGACCTTGTTGCGGAAGCAACCCGGGGGATGTCCCGACGGGCATCATCCACGAGGAGCGAGGTATGCGGGGGAACGTGAAGGGATTGAACCATATATCCCACGATATGTCACAAGGCCTCGCCATCTGCGGATCATTCCGGAATACGAGCTGGAGAGGATGCGGAATGTTGAAAAGAAAACTTTCGAATACTTCGAGAGAATTAAAGGAAGAAGAATCAACATACTAGAAGGCCTCGAGCTACACACCGACGTATTCTCGGAGTATGAACAACGGCAAATCGTGGTGTATCCGGGATGCGAAAAGAATGGGCCGAGCGAGGCCGCACGAGGGAAAATACATACTCGGAACCCCGGAGATGGATGCCGGGGAAAGGAAGAATCACAATACAATGCGGATGCTTGCTACAGCTTTGCTTTGAAGACGGGAAGGGAAACCCACCGGGGATACTTCGTCATGGGCGAGTAGATCCGATGCCATTAGTTATCGAGAGAATGGTGAAAAGATTGATAACATGGAGAGTACTGCCGACGGATTGCATACCCAATAGCTTGCATTATCAACATCTACAAACGGGGTGACTGCATACCCCCACATATTGATCACCACGACTTCGTCGGACCTTTACTGCACGGTCTCTTTCTTGAATGAGTGCAACATCATGTTCGGATCGACCTCCGGATAGCGAGCCCGGGTGAGTTCCGAGGGCCGGTAAAGATACCTTTACCGGTGGGTTCCGTCATGATGCTGCGAGGTAACGGAGCGAGATATCGCAAAGCATTGCATACCGGGAGTGCCGGTGGAGCGAATCTCGGTTACTTTCGGGAGGATGGACGACGGCAAAATACCTTACCATTTCCGACCGGATCCGGAGCTAGAGAACCTCCGGCCTTACGAGGCTGTGAGTTACATGGGAAATATCACACCTCCGACGTACATCCAGCCGGCATCCTTGCCAAGGATGGCTTGGAAGGTGATGTTATTGACCATGTACCTCACTATTCGGACATGGATTTTTTGACGGATGATTCTTTTGATGGATCAACAAAGATCATACACGATCCGTTTTGAGTCTACATGGATTGTATGAAATATATTCCAGATCGAGTTGTACGACGTATTTTCAACATGATTGGAATGAAAGTGACCATGTCACGTTTTTGGCCTTCACCTCTTTTGTGCAAATTGATTAGGAAACGCCATTAAAGTTAAATGAACTTCGAACAAAGAACAGAAAAGAAAAAAAAAGAGAATAAAAGAAAACTTTCTAAAAAAAAATCTGAAAAATGACAAACACCAAGTTCACATGAACATTAAATAAACAACAAAATAAAATTTGAACCATTAAAAGATAAACGAAATCAACACGAATCTCAAATTCAATCTTTCCAAATTCCGAATCAAATTTCAATCTTTTCAAACTTCAAAATCAAATTCTATCCTTCCGAACTTCCAAATCAAATCTCAATCAAATTCCAAATCCACTCTCGATCGAATTTCAAATTCAATCTTTCCAAATCTCAAATCAAATTCTCGATCGAAATCCAAATCCGATCTCGATCAAGTTTCAAACTTGATCTTTCAAATTTCAAATCAAATCTTAAATCAAGTTTCAATCGAGTTCAAACTCATCCTTCCAAATTTCCAAAATTCCGAATTCAATCTTTCCAGGCTTCAAGTCTCGATCAAATTCAAATTCAATTTCTTCGGATCTCGAATCAAATATCGAAATCGAACCTTTTGGGTCGAGGATTTTACATCCAGCTACACTTTGCTTTAGGATTCTTTTCCTATTGCCTTTGAAGTACATCAAAATCAAACTCTTTTGAGTCGAGGATTTTACATCCAAGTGCCTTTAGGATTCTTTTCTATGCCTGAAGTACATCAAAATCAAACTCTTTTGGTCAGGATTTTACATCCAAGCTTCTGCCTTAGGATTCTCTTCTATGTGAAATACATCAAAACTCAAAACTCTTGAGGTCGAGGATTTTACATCCAAGACTGCCTTGCTTTAGGATTCTCTTCTGTGCCTTTGAAATACATCAAAACTCAAAACTCTTGAGGTCGAGGATTTTACATCCAAGACTGCCTTTGCTTTAGGATCCTTTTCCTATTGCCTTTGAAATACATCGAAATTCAAACTTTTGGGTCGAGGATTTTACATCCAGACCTACTGCTTTAGGATCCTTTTCTATTGCCTGAAATACATCAAAATTCAAAACTTTTGAGTCGAGGATTTTACATCCAAGTGCCTTTGCTTTAGGATTCTCTTCTATTGCTTGAAATACATCAAAATTCAAACTTTTGGGTCGAGGATTTTACATCCGAAGCCTTCTGCTTTAGGATCCTTTTCCTATTGCCTGAAATACATCAAAATTCAAACTTTTGGGTCGAGGATTTTACATCCAAGACTTCTTGCTTTAGGATTCTCCTCCTATTGCCTTTGAAATACATCAAAATTCAAAACTTTTGGGTCGAGGATTTTACATCCAAGGCCTTGCTTTAGGATCCTTTTCTATTGCATTGAAATACATCAAAATTCAAACTCTTTTGAGTCGAGGATTTTACATCCAAGTACCTTTGCTTTAGGATTCTCTTCTATTGCACTTTGAAATACATCAAAATTCAAAACTTTTGGGTCGAGGATTTTACATCCAAGACTTGCATTGCTTTAGGATCCTTTTCTGTTACGCTTTGAAATACATCAAAATTCAAACTCTTTTGAGTCGAGGATTTTACATCCAAGGCCTGCATTGCTTTAGGATTCTCTTCCTGTTGCACTTGAAATACATCAAAATTTAACCTTTGGGTCGAGGATTTTACATCCAAGACTGCATTGCTTTAGGATCATTTCCTATCGCAATGAAATACATCACATCAAAATCAAACTCTTGAGGTTGAGGATTTTACATCCAACACCGCTTTGCTGCGAGATCTCTTCTCATTGCAACGATTCAATCTAATCAATTCGATTTTCTTTCGAGGTTGGAGATGTTACATCTAAAACCTCGAAATTCCAATTTTCATTTCGAATCAAATCCCTCAAATTAATTTTGACAAAACTTCGATCTAAATTGAAACTCCAAACTAAAATTTAAACTCGCACATCAAAACATAAATTGAAGCAAAATAAAATCTAAATCGAAATTCCCCGAGATCATGTGATTTGGGGTTCACCTCCTTTTCCTTTCCCCAGGCGAGAGTTCGAAAATCTCCGATTCCGAGAGATATACTCGACACTCCCAGGCGAAACTCTTCACTTCGTCCTAAGTTCGTCACTTGGACATCCGTGTTGGTTTTGTTAATCGCTTCGGTCAACACCAATACGCGCGGTGTGCTCCGTCGGCTCACCACACCTATTGGGGGTCCATTTGTTGACCTCATTTTTGATGAGGTCTTCCTTTTCTTCTTTTTAGTGCTTAGGATCTAGCCTTAGGCTTTTCCTTTGACTATCTTAGAGGACTAGAATTGGGACCCGCCTTTTAGAAATTCAAACCACTTCTAAACTCCCTGCAAACTCCACAAACTTGACTATAGACCCCTAATCACCTAGAGGGTTGAAATCGAATATGGAAGTTTAAAGGATGAGTTCTATAGGACTCTTTGGCCTTAGGGCCCTTACAGGTGGCATGGTCGATGAAGGGGCTGACATACACTACACCTACACACTACATTTCCACACACTTCCTAAAACCACACCCATACCCAACTTGACCTCCGACTCATGTAGGTGATTCACATGGATGGTCCTTAACCCCTAAGCCCTTGGCTAGAGGGTTAGGAACAACATAGTGAATGCCTCGAATGAGTCCTTTCATGGCTCATATGGGCTTGAAATGGCTTCATGGCTCAACCGAAATGATTTCTTTCCACCCAAATTCACCCAATCTTCAATTTGCCAAATTTTCGATTTTTGACCCCAGGGACCCTACACCTACTAAACTACCAAAACCGCTGAATTACCCAAATTTTTGCAAAATCTCCAAATTACCTAAAATTTTCCAAAATCAATCCCAAACACCTCCACATCACTCAAATTGATCATCCATACCCAAAAATACCAAAAATTCCAAAAATACCCCCAATACCCTCCAAATACCCAAAATACCCTTCTTGGCCTAAAAATCCAAAAATTCAGAAAATTCCCAGAAAATTCCAGAAAATCCCAAATATTCCCAATTTCATTTTGTCCAACTACACCATGGGCCAATTTTGTCAATTTACCCTACTTTTGTCAAAACCCCCAAATTGACCCATTTTAACCGAAAGTGGACCCAATGTCAAACCAAACATACCCAATTGACCCCAATTTTGGTCCAATTCAATTCTAAACTTCAATTCAACATTCCCAATACCAATTTAGACCAAATCCAAGTCAATTTGATTGACATTTGGATCCAATTTCACTTTGGGCCTTAAAGCCCGAATTTGGACCCATGACCCAAACTTAACCCAAACTCACCCAATTCAACTCCAATTAACCCCAAATCTTTTCTAAACCTTCCTTAACATCCTCATAAACAAAACACTAACATGATTTGCCCAAGATTTTGACCCAAACCCCACTCGAATTCAACCCGAAAATCAAAAAGCCCGATTTTGACCTAAACCCAAATCTAACCCAAATAGGCCCAAACCTCAAAATCAAAACCCAACCAAAGCCAAAACCTCTTTGAAACACTCCCATAAACATTTCTTAATATTTATTTTACATCAATTTCAACCCTAGCCCAACATTGGCCCAAGTTAGCCCAATTTGACCTACATTGGCCCATTCACGAAAAGAATTCAAATCCAACCCAATTCAAGTCCAAACTACCCCAAATTTGCTTCAAGTCACTCATGACACATCCATGAGCTAAACCCAATAATTATTTGGCCCAACCTCTTTACAAAATTTCATCCCAAAATCCATTTTAAAATTCGAGAACCCACTTTCCTAATCCATCTTAAAAGCCATCTAAAACCCTTTCAAAAAAAAGCCCAAAATTCTTCCAAGGCCCATATGACATTTCCCCTCATCATACTTTCAATTAAAATCATCCCTAAGTCCTAAATTCATCATCAAATAATTCCAAATCAAGCCTCATGCCAAATCACCCCTAAATACCAAAATTTTCCTTAAATCCATTTCCATGAAATTGACTTTACTTTTCCCGAAGCCAAATGGAGCCATGGAGCCATGCATAAGCCATATGCAAGCCATGAGAGCCTCTTTACATGTCACCATGCCATTTTGGGCAAAAGGAGGAGGCTCTTTCCTTAACTCCTAAAGGTGGTTAACCACTTACATGATTCCACTAAACCATGCTTAAGCTTTAATTGTACTTGGATTGTGACTTGACCCCACTAATCAAGTGATCCAAATCACTTTCTCCTCGGCCTAAACCAGGCCTTGGGTGGTGCACCTAGCCCAAATGGGTGGGTTGACCCATTTAGGTCCAAATCAGCCATGCCTCATTCCACTTTGGATCAAAGCCTTTACACATGTCCATGGCCGATTGATTGCACAAACCTCAGCCACGACCCACTGACCTTGAGGGTGACCCATGCACGGCCGGCCGGCCACCGAGGCCGTCGGAAAACACCATGGCGAGAGCTCGCATGTGAGCCAACATTGAAATTCTCACTTGTTGAGCTGCCCCATCCCTAGTGGTCACCATGGCTGATCTTCTCCTCACCGAGGCGGTGATCCCAAGCCCTAACTCTCTGCGGGAGGCCCCAGGCCGGCTACTGTTTAAACTCCACCCCTCTCGGCCATGAAGGGAGCCAAGCACGAAACCTTGCCGAAACTGCGCAAAATTGTTCCAAACCCTTCACCATCCTTAGAGCGAGTTGATCCCGAGTGTCGATTTGCCACTAATCCCTGCCAACGAGCCCGATTTCTCGGCGAAATTCCACCAAAACCGAGGACACTTTGCCGCGGTGAGCCAATCCTCGAATTGTGTGGTCCTACACCTTCCTGGACCAAGAGGAGAAGTTTCCCGCTTGAAAGCCCCATCTCCGGGCCACCCGGTTGCTCCGGCCTCCGAAGCTTTGTGATCGGGCGTGGTCACTTTCATAGCTAGGCGATTCACCGGGACCGGGAGACTTCATGCTGGAGCTTGCTTTGGGACCCGATCGAAGGTGCAACAACTCTCGGATTGAAGCCACACTTCTACGAGCTAAGGTATGAGTTAACTATCCATCCCGGAGCTTCGGAGATTCTCCATTTCAAATGCCTTAGTTTCAATGCATGTTAGCCGTATAGATGTGTTCGTCTCTTGAAGACGAATCCATAGAGTATAAGAACATGAAAATCCATTGAGAATCGAGTGAGATCTTAGGGATTTAGTGTGGACGGCTCTCGGGTGAGAACACTTGGGGACGATGAACGGATGCGAGTCCATTCGATACACGCGCGCACGGACGGCCGGGATTGCGTCGGACCGGGGAGACGGTACGAGAACCGCGGGGCCGGGCTGCGCGACTCGGGTGGCGGCGTCGAATGGGAGCGCGACGCGTGTGCGTTCGGAGGCTGCCGAGGTTGACGCGGCGCCGCGTGGATAAATAGAAAATTAGGGTATTTTTCTATTTATTTAATTCCCTAAACTTCAAAAATTCATATCTCTGTGTAGAAAAATCACAAAAATAAAATAAAAATACCCTCTTGCTCGGTGAACGAGAGGAGAATAATGTGGAAAAGAAATCATTCGATTTCATTAAGTATTTTATTTTTTATGATTTATTTACTCTCTGCATACATTTAATTCTCCATGCATGTATACAATTCACCATGGCATGAGACCATAGGGCTTTTGAAGCCTCCGAACTTGGGAACATTCCACAGAATTTTCCAAGGTCGGAGGCCATCTCTGTGAAAAGTTATTTATTTTTCAAATGCATGTTGCTGTTTTGAGTATTTTAATTCCAAAAATTAGCATGTTGTGAAATAAATTCTAGAAATATTTGGTGATGTTCCTTATGACCGAGAGAACTCTAGGAAAAATAGGACTTGAGTTAATTCACTCGGATTAACCCTAATTGGCTTAAACACCTAAAATAGGTCTTTAATTAATTAGAGTTAACCAGGCATCAAATTGACTTGAAATCAATTCTCCACTGACCTTTAGGATCAGAGGAATCCACCATAAAAATTTGAAGTCAATTGGACTTGGTTAGCCCCACTAATTGGGTTGATTAAGCCACTTAGCCATTTTAAACTTTAAAAATTCATAACTTTTAAAATACTTTTTAAAAATTCACCAAATTGGTTTTGGAGCCTCTCTGATATCAGGGGAACCTAAGAAAATTAAAATTTCAATTTTCTAAAAAGTTGATTTTTAATAATATTTTAATATTTTTAATAATTAAAAAATAATAAAAATCACAAAAATAATAAAATTCACCAAAATGTCACATTTTGAATTTTAATCACTTAGGAACAAATCCCACATTTTTCCTAAGTCTATTTAGTGAGATATTAAATTTTAAAGCCCTAGGGTAATTTTAAAATTAAAAAAATGTATTTTCTAGCATTTTCACTAAAATAATTATTATAAATCATAGAAAAATCAGAAAATTGCAAAATTTGTTTCTCTGGTTTTCCTTGATATCAGAGAGATTTTTGAAAAATATAAAATCCATTTTTCAACATTTATTTTATTTTTAAATTAATTAACACTCCAAAACTCAAAATAATTATAATAAAAATAATATAATTCAAAAAATCACCAAAATTGGTCCAAGTGCTTCTCTGGTCATTAGGAATGTCCCCTAATTTTCTTAAGGACAGAAACTTTCCCTTGGTCATGTTATCAAATTTTCCTTGAAAATCTCTATTTTCCACCAAAAAATAATTATATAAATAAATTAAATATAGAAAAATCACATTTTCTCCTCTCATGTCTTTATTGACATATGAGTGAAGTCACATAAAAATTTCAAGTTCATTTGAGTTCAATTTAGTGAGTTATGAAATTATTAAGCTTAAAGGGTAAAATGGTAATTAAAATCTTTAATCCTTAATTAAAACTTTAGGTTTAATAAAAAATCAACAAGTAAAATATTTGATCCTAATCTGGTTTGGATGATTGAAATTTAAATAATTAAAGGGTAGAAACCCATTAAATAATTTTAAAATGATTAAACTTTAATTAAATAATAGATTAAATTTGGAGGAATAATGAATTGGAATTATTAAAATAAGGGATCTTTATTAGGAAGAGATTTATTCTTTAATTTAAAAATCCCTAAATTAATTATATCAACTAATACTCAATTTTTAATTAAAATGATGACTCAAATTTAAAATATTTAAAGACTTAATTAAATCATTAAAATCTTTTGAAATTTCAATTAAAATTAAAAATAAAGTAAATTAAAGATAAATTAAATTAAGATTAAATTAAATTTAATAATTAAATTAAATTAAATTAAACAATTAAATTAAATTAATTAAAATTAAATTAAATTAAATTAAACAATTAAATTAAATTAAATTAAATAATTAAATTAAATTAAATTAAAATTAAATTAAATTAAATTAAACAATTAAATTAAATTAAATTAAATAATTAAATTAAATTAAATTAAATTAAATTAAATTAAATAATTAAATTAAATTAAATTAAATCAAATTAATTAAACATCAAATCAAATTAAATTAAATTAAACTAAATATAAAACAACTTGAACACTATTCCAAATTTAAACCCTTTAAATTAAATCAAATCACTTGAATACTAATTTACCCTTGAAAGCTTTGATTATTATAACTCCTAAATAGAACATCAAATGAAATGTTATCTCACTCATAGGATATTCAAATGTCCTAGTTCATCGAAGCAAGTTAACGAAGACTTGAAAACCTCGGATGATCGATTCATCTATATAATTAAATTCATTTGGACTTAAAACAATCCTAGAAATATTGAAAAGATGTTTAAGATCCTTCTTAAACACTTCCTCAATATGATAGGATATTTATAAGAACAATTGAGTTTGATTATTCTTTGATGAAGAAAATCGTCCTTAAACCAAAACCTGAAAGAACCTAGACGTCATAGGAGATGACTAGCTATAGGATTAGGAATTTGGTAGAAAACCATAACCTTTCCCTTAGCTTTACCTAGGAACTTGCTTAAATATTATAATTGTGTTTTAAGTGCAGCTTGGGATGACGGGAAGACCCTCCAGGTACGCATTTGTATTATTGCAATTTACTTTCCTGCAATTCATTTTCCAGCAATTTACATTATTGCAATTTACTTTATTGCAAATGCATTTATTTTTCTTGCATGATAAACAACTGTTGCATGAAAACCCACACCTTTAGGATAGACCCTAAAACTGAAACCAAAATTAAGTTAAAAGTCATTGCAAGATAAAATTCACCGCCACAACATTTCAAAATATAAAACAACTCAAAATTTAATCACAAACGAACACAAAACTACAATTACAACTAAATTAAAACGTCCTGTTGGATGATCGGGAATACCTCGGATGATGTAACCTACGTGTTGCTAACGGGATTTCCCACGGTCTAAATGAAAGTGTGGAACTCATTCGAGTTGAGTTTAGCAAATTCATGCTGGACTAAGTGAATCCGATAAAAATAATGATGCCGGAAGGATGGAACCGTGGGATCTTAACCGGTGTCGTTATAATCAACTTTAAGATTTGTTTTAAATAAAATATAAAAAAACACCTGGAAATTAAGATTTTCTCTAAACCAAAACACTTTTCTCAACTCCTGATTTATGATTTCTAAAACTAAACCTCTGCAGACAACAAGGAGCTCGGAGCATGGTGGGCGAGCACGACCATCGTCATCGGCAAAACTCGAGTCTACTTCGACAAAACTTTCCTAGAATTAAAACAACCAAGCCATAGGACTTCGAGGTAGCTTGCACTAGTGCAACATGAATCCTCAACTCTTCGTTAGGCATTTGCATTGCAAATTAAGCCCTAACCGGTCTTAGGATTCCGAGGTAGTCGTCCGATACGACAATAAACCCTCACATCTTCTAGGCTATTTGTTTGATTTTATCATACAAATATAAGCCCTAAATAATTAAAATTGGCAAGATTGAAATATCAAATAAACATTAGGACTTTCCTAAATTCAAGACAAACAATAGGATAGTCGGGAAATTATCGAAGTTCACTTCGAATCAGTGATTTCTCCTACCTCTCTTCCTTCGGATTCACAAAACAAAATGTTCCAAAAATTTGATCCATTCCCTATTGAAACTCCAAAATTCAATCTTTGAAAACCTTAAACTTTGAAATTCTTGAGAGCGAGAATCATTGATTATTATCGAGAGTTTTCTTAGGTGATTCCGTCACTTAAGATGTAATTAACTATAGGGGCTTGCCCTTATAGGGAATTTTAAAGAACCCAGGTAATATAAACCCTGTTTAATGTTTTCATATTAAGCAGGGGAAACTTGTCGGCTTATAAAATTGGTTCGCAGACCAAACGGATGTCACTAATCTTCTAGTTTATTTAATCAAGCCCCACCATCAAGCGGTGTGTCTATCCTTAGGGATAGATACACGGTTTGTGGTGCGGTGCTCGTTTATATAAACTATTTGGGATGTGAGATCGGTTTAATCTCATATCTTAAAACCTTCAAATTTAAAATTATTTTCAAAATCAAATACTACTTTTCAAATTATTTATTTTAATTAAATTAAAAATTCGCCGACAGATTTACGTTAGGCGACCCCTCTTCAAAATAAAACACGACCTAAAATATGCCGACACGTCAATGTTATCTCAATCGATCCCATCATTCCGATAGATCCCTATACGACCGACGATGGATGGACTACCGCTTGGACGAGGTCTTCAAAAAGATTTTAGACGAAGCATCCAAACCGCCTCGGTGCGAGCTTCAATTCGTAGTTCGAGACCCGTTAAGCCGGTACTATCACTTGCGATAGAAGAACCACCTCAACAGGAGACGATTGAAGAGAAGAAGAAAATCGACGAAGAAGAGAGGACCGAGACTCCTAAGGCTAGACTAGGGGCCGCTTATCCTAGGATAGTTGTTTCGGATTCGGGGAGAAATCCCTCGAACCTCCGATTTTGTATGATTATCTCGCTCACTTCGGTGGGATCATATAATGATAAGGGTGATGGCGTTGGCTACGTTTTGACTGTTTCTAACGATTACGTAACTAGCGACAATCCGGACATCGATTTCGATACCAACGACAATTCTCAAATCATACATGATCTCGACGAGCAAAATAACGAAGAAGACATCCATCAAGGAGGCTACGAGAGTTCAACAAGCAACGAATCTATCTGCGAGTTTCGAGGAGCTCCAGTCACAATAGAGTTAGAGCCTTCGGATTCTGAAGTTAACCCGGAAGAGCCCGTCATTCCGATTCGGGAGGAGACACCGACAAGCTCAACACTAGATTCAGAAGAAATTACAGAAGTCAACTTAAGAAGTGGAAGAGTTCTACCTCCGAGAACGGGTCCAAAGGACAAAGGAAAGCAGGTGGTTGTTCAAGAAGAACCAACCTCGGCGGAAGAAATACCCATTCGGGAAGAAGCCGAGACGCATGAAAATAAAGTGGACTACAACTTGCTAGCCCATCTTAGGAAACTACGAAGCAAGCCGAGCATTTACGACGCTCTCATCTTATCAAAGGAGATGAGAGAAGCTCTGATAAAAGCCTTACTTGATCCAGAAATTTGCTTGGCTCAAATGGCCGGAGATTCCTTAGATGAGGTTTGCTCGTTAAAGGAACAGCGAGGTGTTACCTTCACGGACAATGACCTACTACTTGGGACAGCAGACCACAACCGACTGTTGTACATTTCAGTTACAATCGGGAAGTTTACGCTCTCCGAGTTTTGGTGGATCCGGGAGCATCAATCGATATAATGAGTCTTCGAACACTAGCATACTTGGAAATAGATGCTCGCGAGCTCGAAGCCGACAAAATGTTATTAAGAGGATTCAACCAGAAAGGAGAAAGAGCCCTCGGGTCAATAACGCTACTAATGAAGACCGGTGACTTAGCAAAGACAACGGCGAAATTTCACATAATTGATTCAAAAACGTCGTTCAACGCTCTACTGGGCCGACCTTGGATACATGAAAACAGGATGGTACCATCATCTCTACACCAGTGCATCAAATACTACGATGGAGGGGAACAGTGCATCAAAGGTGACTTACAACCATTCTCCGTACATGAGATCGGAATCCATGAAGATGCGACTTATTATGCACCTCCGAAGAAAACAATCTTCTCCGGAGATACCGTAACAAATGAAGCAAAGAAAGTTCGGGACAACGAAGAACCCGAAGTTCTAGTCCAACGATCACTCACCACTCCCTTCCGGCGAGATGGTGAAGGTTTCTCCACAACTCGCATCCGAGGTCGAGGCCGGGGACGAAGTCGTGGTATAGACGTTAAGACAGTTGGACGAGAGAAACCGACCATCAATGTTGATTGGGAGACGAGTTCGAAGAAGAAAAAGAAATCAAGCAAGAAGCGAGCAACGATAAGTCGGAAGAAGCCGCAATTCAAGATCTCCCTCGAAGATGAAAAGAATGAAGAATACAAATCAATGTACGAGAAGATTAACCATTACGTACATACTATGACCCTAACCCCGATCCATTCTAACAAGATCGAGGGTATGGTGGTCAAAGAGGTACGTAGTGGCGGTGCAAAGCCAATCAAATTCTACCGTGGTACTTCTTCCTCCAAAACTGAAAATAATGTACAATTTGAAGATGTCACTTCATCAGAATTAATGGAATTACCTTTTGAGTGGTACTCTCCTCGTGTTCAAAATTTAATTCAACGTGGTTTCTTACCTCGACAATGGACAAAAGGTCAATCACAACATTTTGAAAAATTATGGAATAACTCCGGTCGTTCACCCAATTCAAAGTATGGACTCGGATTCGACACAGTAGGATCAGTTGACGATACTAAATTTTGCTTGGTTGTCACTTGCGAGTCTAATGAAAACTGCATGGAAACTACAGACGAACTCGAAGATTTACAAATTGGAGACGCTCCACCAGAATTTGAAGAAGAAATTAAATCTACAATAGATGAGTTAACGGAAGTTAACTTAGGTACTAGCGAAGAGCCTAGACCTACCTTTGTTAGCTCCTTACTCAATAAAGAAGACTCCAAAGAAATAATCAATTTATTAATGAAATTTAAAGACTGTTTTGCTTGGAACTACGATGAAATGCCAGGATTACCTCCAGAGGTCGCAGTCCATAAGCTAGGAGTGGATCCTACTTCGTCCGGCCGGACAAGGTCCCGGAAGAATGCGTCTAGAAATCGAACAACAAGTCATAGCCGACGTTAAAAAGCTAATAGACGCTAAATTTGTCCGTGAAGAACAATACCCGACTTGGTTAGCCAATGTGGTGCCAGTCGAAAGAAGAATGGTCGTATCGGAATTTGTGTGGACTTCAGAGATTTAAACAAGGCATATCCAAAAGATGAATTCCCTCTACCGATCCCAGAACTAATGATCGACATTGCTTCGACACATGAGATATTTTCATTCATGGATGGATCTTCAGGATACAACCAAATAAAAATGACTCCAGAAGATGAAAAGCTTACAACATTCGTAACGCCGATCGGAGTATTTTGCTACACGGTGATGCCATTTGACCGAAGAACGCAGGAGCAACCTACCAGAGAGCAATGACAAGAATTTTTGATGATCTCATTCATAATCAAGTCGAATGCTACGTGGACGATGTGGTCATCAAAAGAAAAGTAAAGGAAAACCACCTGTATGATTTGAGAATTGTTGTCGAACGATTAAGACAATTTAACCTTAAGATGAATCCCTTAAAATGCGCCTTCGGCGTCATCTCCGGGAAATTCTTAGGGTTCGTTGTCCGACATCGTTGAATTGAAATCGACCCGGAAAAGATTAAAGCTATCTTAGAAATGCAGCCTCCCAAAACCTTAAAACAACTACGATCCTTTCAAGGGAAGCTGGCATATCTTCGACGCTTTATCTCAAACTTGTCAGGTAGGTGTCAGCCTTTCTCGGCACTAGTTAAAAAGGACGCCAAATTTATTTGGGAAGAGAGATGCCAGAAGGCCTTCGAGGACATTAAGCAATATTTAATGACACCTCCTGTTTTAGCAGCCCTGCCTCGTGTAGACCGCCGATACTTTACACCGCGGCTTTAGACGACTCTCTCGAGCCCCGTTAGTCCAGAGTCGATGATGAGGGTAAAGAGAATGCTCTTTACTATTTAAGCCGTCGTTTACTTCCGACGGAAATAAGGTATCCCGCAATTGAAAAGCATTGTTTGGCCCCGATCTTCGCCGCTCAAAAGCTCGTGCACTACATGCTTTCTCATAAGGTCGACTCGATCTCGAAGTTTAATCCATTGCAATACTTGATGACTCGTCCAACACTTTCCGGCAGACTTGCCAGATGGTCAATGATATTATTGCAATTCGATATAACTTTCGTGCCTCTTCGTGCAGTAAAGGGACAAGTCTTAGCAGACTTCCTCGCAGCACACCCTTTGCCGGCAGAATCTCCTCTCAATAACGATTTGCCAGATGAACAAATAATGAGCCTAGAAGACCCTGATGATCGACATTGGGAATTGTATTTCGACGGAGCATCTTCAGCACACAAAGATGAAGAATCGCAAGTGATAGTGCCCGGTAAGGCGGTGAATCGGGCTAATCTTTATAACACCGGAGCGGGGGATGTTAAGATACTCCTACCACTCGACGTAACCGTGTACAAACAATGAAGCGAATACGAAGCCCTCATAACGGATCCGGAATTAACTATTCAAATGGGGATAACGTGACATCAACATCTACGGGGATTCGCAGTTAATCATTCAACGGATTGCCGGACAAGTACTGAATTTTAAAGCCAAGACTCGAGCAATACTTCCAAGTATGCTATACAAATTGTTGAACAGATTCCAAATGTAACAATCTACAAAATTCCCAGAAAGAAAATGCTTTAACGAGATGCTTTAGCCCGTCTCGCAAAAGAATTTTCCAGTTTGCAAGATGAATCAATAGAAGTGTCGGCTTCACGAACGTCGAGTCCTATCACGGCTCGACATAGTACACAATACACAACTCGAAAAAGAAAAACAATTAGTTGCAATAGCGGTGACAAAAACACGTAAGATCGGCGACGGCCATCGATGTACTCACCCGCAAACAGAAAGCTACCGGAAGATAGGTCGCCGGCCCATCGGATCAAGAAAAGAACTCGTCTTACGCATTAATAAACAACACATTGTACGAAGGTCTTTTGATCAAATGTGGCTAAGGTGCCTAAACGGGTCCGAGGTCCGTGAAATTGTTAAAGAGGTGCATTCAGGACTGCGTGGCGCTCACCGATCCGGTCCGAAGAAGAAAATGAAAATTAAAAGACTAGGGTACTACCGGCCCTCGATGATGACCGACCGCATGAAAATCGCCAAGAGCCGTCACCAATGCCAAGTGCACGGAGTGGTTCTACACCAACCTCCAAATGTGCTACATCCGACAACTGCGTCGTGGCCATTCGAATGTTGGGGCACGGATATAGTGGGTCCGATAGAACCACCATCTTCGAAAGGACATCGCTTCATTCTTGCGGCTACAGATTACTTTTCCAAGTGGGCAGAGGCGAGCTCCACTTAGAGAAATGAAAGCACACCACGTGCTACAGCTTTTCAAGAACCAAGTTGTCTACCATTTCGGAGTGCCGCGCGAGATCATCTCGTATAATGGGTCGGCATTCGAAGCACGCAAATCAACAATTTTGTCGGGAGACACGGAATCGACCGGCGATACTCAATAATTTACTACCCAAGAGCAAACGGCCTCGCCGAGGCTTTTAATAAAACTCTCGTTCAAATCTTAAAGAAAACTTTGGACGATAATAAGAGAAATTGGCACGAGAAGTTATTAGAAGCCTTATGGGCCTACCGGACAACCTTCGTAACTCCTACTCAAGCTACACCTTACGCTCCGTGTATGGGTCCGAGGCGTTGTTACCTTTAGAGGTTCAGGCCTTCCTTCACTCGGTAATTGCAGCTGCAAATAAGATCACGATAGTAAGAGAACGCCAAATTACGACTAGTAGGAATTAGAAAGCCCGGAAGGGAAAAGACTTGCGACGCAACAAAATTTAGAACTATACCAAGCTAAGATGGTTCAAGCCCACGACAAGCCGGTCCGCCCAAGAACCTTCAAAGTTGGTGACTTAGTTCTCGTTCTCAAGAGACCTATCCTTGCACACCGCAAGATAGGAGGAAAATTTGAACCCACTCGGGAAGGACCATTTCGTGGTTGAAGCAGATACCTCGGGAGGTTCCTACCAGCTAGTGAATCGCCGTGGAGAACGACATATGCTTCCGATCAACGGACGATACTTGAAAAAGTATTACGCTACTCGATGTTTCGAAGGAATGAATTCTTCATCCCTAAGAAACATGGGCGAAGTAATTACTTATGATCGGGTCCGAACCCAAAAATAATAAAATGTGCTAAAATAAATAAAATCATGATAATAAAGTTTTCCTTGTTTTCTTTTCCAAATCAAAATCTCTTCCTCGATCTTATCCTACTTCATTCCCGTTAAATTTAAAAATATAAAAAAAATATGTCTTTAATAAACATTTTCTTAATGTTCTTGTTCTTAGTACGTACCCTCGATCCTTTTCCTTGTCTTTTCGCAGGGAAATGTCGAACGGGCGGTTGGTCCCGAACTTTAAGAATGGCGTAAGCCTTGCACTCGATGAAAAGAGGGTGAAAGATGGAGCGATAATCGAGATTGACTCGGATTTCGCACTAGCGAGCCTACGAGACGAGGAAAGTGACCGGGTCCCGGCTGACCGAGAAGAGTCGCCTGTGCGGAGCAGTGATGAAAGTGGGTGGCCCAAGCCACCAATCCAGCGAAGAAGAAAAGAAAAGCAAACACTCGAAGAAGATAAGAAAATGAAGTCCGTAGTCGCTACGACAGAGGGCGAAGCTTGTCGCCGCCACGCGCACGGAGATTCAAGAAGTTTGGAGAGCTACTCTCACGACGAACGCAACGAAGAAATAAGAATCGCCGTATCCATAAGATGTTAACAAAACTAGCCGCGGACCGAAGACGATGAGACAGCTTGCTAATGCCGGTACATACACTTCAAGGACACCGGCTCACCAGAACCCGAAGAAAGGAGGCCGGCTCCTAGGATAACGAAAGGACCGGGGAAATCGCGAAGATCGGAAGAAAGAGGGCTACCACGCCACCGGATAGAATCCACCGGTGATGCATGACCTTGTTGCGAAGCAACCCCGGGGGATGTCCCAATGGGCATCATCCCCGAGGAGCCGAGGTATGCGGGAGAACGTGAAGGGATTGAACCGTATATCCCACAATATGTCACCGGGCCTCGCCATCTACGGATCATTCCGAAATACGAGCCTGGAGAAAATGCGGAATGTTGAAAAGAAAACCTTTGAATACTTCGAGAGAATTAAAGGCGTGAAGAATCAATATACTAGAGGGCCTCGAGCTACATACGTACGTATTCTCGTAGTTTGAACAACAACAAATCGTGGATTGCATCCGGGATTTGAAAAGAATGGGCCGAGCGGTGCCGCCCGAGGGAAAACACATACTCGGAACCCCGGAGATGGATGCCGTGGAAGGGAAGAATCACAATACAATGTGGATGCTTCGTTACAACTTTACGGAGGACGGGAAGGAAACCCACCGGAATACTCCGTCATGGGTAAGTGGATCCGATGCCATTAGTCATCAAGAGAATGGTAAAGAGATTGATAACATGGAGGGTACTCGCCGTGATTGCATACCCAATAGCTGCATTATTAACATCTACAAGCAAGGTGACCGCATACCCCCACACATAGATCACCACGACTTTGTCGGACCTTTCGCACGATCTCTTTCCCGAACGAGTGTAACATCATGTTCGGATCCGACCTCCGGATAGCGAGCCCGGGTGAGTTCCGAGGGCCGGTGAAGATACCTTTACCGGTAGGTTCCGTCATGATATCGAAGGGCAACGGAGCGGATATCGCTAAGCATTGCATACCAGGAGTACCGGTGAAGCGGATCTCGGCTACTTTCGGAAGGATGGACGACAGGAAGACACCTTACCATTTCCGACCGGACCGGAGCTAGAGAGCCTTCGGCCTTACGAGCTGTGAGTTACATGGAAAATATCACACCTCCAATGTACATCTATACGGCATCCTTGCCAAGGATGGCTTGGAAGGTGATGTTATTGACCATGTACCCCACTATTCAGACATGGATTTTTGACAAATGCTTCTTTTGATGGATCGACGAAGATCATACATAGTCCGTTTTGAGTCTACATGGATTGTATGAAATATATTCCAGATCAAGTTGTATGATGTATCTTCGACATGATTGGAATGAAAGTGACCATGTCACATTTTTGGCCTTCACCTCTTTTAGTGCAAATTGATCGGGAAACGCCATTAAAGTTAAATGAACTTTGAACAAAGAACAGAAAAGAAACAAAAAGAATAAAAGAAAACTTTCCTTAAAAACCTAAAAATGACGAACACCAAATTCACGAGAACATTAAATAAACTTTTAAATAAATTTGAATCGTTAAAGGACAAACAAAATCAACATAAATTTTAAATCAAATCTTAAATCAAATTTCAATCGAGTTCAAACTCATCTCAATCAAATTTCAAATTCAATCAAATCAAATCTCAAATCAAATTCTCAATCAAATTCCAAATCCACTCTCGATCAAATTTCAAATTTCAAATCGAATTTCAATCAAATTTAAAATCCAATCTCAATCAAATCTCAAAGTCAATCTTTCCAGATTTCAAATCTCAATCAAATCTCAAATTCAATCTTTCCAGATCTCAAATATCAATCAAATTTCGAATTCGATCTTCTAGATCTCAAATCAAATCTCAAACTTTTGGGTCGAGGATTTTACATCCAAGACTGCATTGCTTTAGGATTCTTTCCCTATCGCAATGAAATACATCAAATTCAAACTTTTGCTTCGAGGATTTTACATCCAAGACCGCATTGCTTTAGGATCCTTTCCCTATCACAATGAAGTACATCAAATTCAAACTTTTGGGTCGAGGATTTTACATCCAAGATCGCATTGCTTTAGGATCATTTCCCTATCGCAATGAAGTACATCAAATTCAAACTTTTGGGTCGAGGATTTTACATCCAAGACTGCATTGCTTTTGGATCCTTTCCCTATCGCAATGAAGTACATCAAATTCAAACTTTTGGGTCGAGGATTTTACATCCAAGATCGCATTGCTTTAGGATCCTTTCCCTATAGCAATGAAGTACATCAAATTCAAACTTTTGGGTCGAGGATTTTACATCCAACACCGCATTGCTTTAGGATCATTTCCCTATCGCAATGAAGTACATCAAATTCAAACTTTTGGGTCGAGGATTTTACATCCAAGACCGCATTGCTTTAGGATCCTTTTCCTATCGCGATGAAATACATCAAATTCAAACTTTTGGGTCGAGGATTTTACATCCAAGACTGCATTGCTTTAGGATCATTTCCCTATCGCAATGAAATACATCAAATTCAAACTTTTGGGTCGAGGATTTTACATCTGAGACTGCATTGCTTCAGGATTCTTTCCCTACCGCAATGAAATACATCCAAATCAAACTTTTGGGGTTGAGGATTTTACATCCGAGACTGCATTGCTTTAGGATTCTTTCCCTATTGCAATGAAATACATCAAAATCAAACTCTTGAGGTTAAGGATTTTACATCCAATACCGCATTGCTCTGAGATCTCTCCTCATTGTAATGATTCAATCCAATCGATTCAATTCTCTTTTGAGGTTGAAGATGTTACATCTAAAACCACGAAATTCCAATTTTCATTTCAAATCAAATCCCTTCAAATTAATTTTGACAAACTTCAATCTAAATTGAAACTCCAAATTGAAATCTGAACTCACACATCAAAACTTAAACTGAAACAAAATGAAATCTAAATCGAAATTCCCCCAGATCATGTGATTTGGGATTCACCTCCTTTTCCTTTCCCCAACGAGAGTTCAGGAATCTCCAGTTTCAAAGATATACTTGACACTCCCCAACGGAAACTCTTCTACTTCGTCCTAAGTTTGTCACTTGGACATCTGTGTTGGTTTTGTTGGTCGCTTCGGTCAACACCAATACGCGCGGTGTGCTCCGTCAGCTCACCACTCCTATTGGGGGTCCATTTGTTGACCTCATTTTGATGAGGTCTTCTCTTCTTCTTTTTAGTACTTAGGATCTAGCCTTAGGCTTTTCCTTTGACTTTCTTAGAGGACTAGAATTGGGATCCACCATCTAGAATTTCAAACCACTTCTTAACTCCCTGCAAACTCCACAAACTTGACTGTAGACCCCTAATCACCTAGAGGGTTGAAATCAAATGTGGAAGTTTAAAGGATGAGTTCCTATAGGACTCTTTGGCCTTAGACTACCCCAGGTGGCACGGTCCGGTGAAGGGCTGATTTACACACACACTACACTCATACATCACACTTTCACACACCTCCTAAAACCACACCCATACCTAACTCGACCTCCCGACTCATGTAGGTGATTCACATGGATGGTCCTTAACCCCCAAGCCCTCGGTAAGAGGTTAGGAACAACATAGTGAATGCCTCAAATGAGTCCCTTCATGGCTCATGTGGGCTTGATGTGGCTTCATGGCTCAACCAAAATGATTTCATTCCACTCAAATTTACCCAATCTTCAATTTTCCAAATTTTCAATTTTTGACCCCTCGGGACCCTACACCCGCCTAACCTACCCAAAGCCCTTGAAATTACCCAGATTTTTCAAAATCACCTAAATTACCAAAAATTCCCCAAAATTAATCCCAAACATTTCCTCACCAATAAAGTTGATCATCCATAGCCAAAAATACCAAAAATTCCAAAAATACCTCCCAATACCCTCCAAATACCCAAAATACCCCCCTTGACCCAAAAATTCAAAAATTCAGAAAATTCCTAGAAAATTCCAAAAAATCCCAAATATTCCCAATTTCATTTTGTTCAACTACACCATGGACCAATTTTGTCAATTTACCCTACTTTTGTCAAAACCCCCAATTTGACTCATTTTAACCCTAAGTGAACCCAATGTCAAACCAAACCTATCCAATTGACCCAAATTCTGGTCCAATTCAATTCTAAACTTCAATTCAACATTACCAACACCAATCTAGACTAAATCCAAGTCCAATTTGATTGACATTTGGATCCAATTTTACTTTTGGCCTTAAAGCCCAATTTCGACCCATGACCCAAACCTAACCCAAACTCACCCAATCCAACTCCAATTAACCCCAAATCTTTTCTAAATCTTCCTTACCATCCCCATAAGCAAAACACTAACATGATTTGCCCAAAATTTAGACCCAAACCCCACTCAAATTAAACCCAAAGCTAAAAGGCCCATTTTTGACCTAAACCCAAACCTAACCCAAATGAGTCCAAACCCCAAAATCAAAGCCCAACCAAAGTCAAAACCTCCTTGAAACACTCTCATAAACATTTCTCAACAATAATTTTACATCAATTTCAACCCTAGCCCAACATTGGCCCAACTTGGCCCACTTGGACCTATATTGGCCCATTCACCAAAAGAACCCAAATTCAACCCAATTCAAACCCAAATCACTCCCAATTTGCTTCAAGTCACTCATGATACTTCCATGAGCTAAACCCAAAAATTATTTGGCCTAACCTCTTTACAAAATTTCATCCCAAAATTCATTTTAAAATTCAAAAGCCCACTTTCCTAAACCATCTTAAAAGCCCATCTAAAACCATTTCAAAAAGGCCCAAAATTGGTCCCAAAGCCCACATGATATTTCTCTACATCACCCATACAATTAAAATCATTCCTAAGTCATAAACCAATGATCAAATAATTCTAAATGAAGCTTCATCCAAATTTTCACCAAAATATCCAAAATTCTTAAAACCCATTTTTATGAAATTGACCAAACTTTTTCCAAGCCAAATGTGAGCCATTGAGCCATGTACAAGCCACATGGAAGCCATGGAGACCACTTTCCACCTCACCAAGCCATTAATGGCAAGAAGAGGGGATTCTTTCCTAATCTTTCATTAAGCCCTTTTAACCATATTCATGTCACACTCTAAACCATGCTTAGCCACCTCACCATGGATGGAGACCTCACCACTCCAATCAAGCTGAACCAAATGACTTTCTCTCAGCCCACACTGTGTCATGGGAGGGTGAACCAAACCCATTTGCATGAGTTGACCAAAATGAGCTCAAAATACACTCTCCCCCATTCCATTTTAATCAAGCTTTTTTACACATGTCAAACTCCAATTGACTTCACCAAATTCAACCCCCGACCCACCCGACCTCGAGGGTGACCCATGCCCGGCCGGCCGCCCACCGTGCCGCCGGAAAACACCATGGCCGAGAGCTCACATGTGAGCCAACCTAGGAATTCTCCCTTGCCGAGCCGCCCCATCCCCGGTGGTCATTGGAGCTATTCTTCTCTTGCCAAGAGCAGCTGATCCCAAGCCCTAACTCTCCCTGGGAGGCCCTCCACCCTCTCCTATTTAAACACTAACCCTCTCGGCCATGAGAGGTGCTGAAACAAACCTTAAGGAAACTCCGCCAAAATTGTTCCGGACTCCTCCCCATACACAGAAGCACTTGATCCCCACTCGAGATCCCCCTGCCATTTCTTCTCTCGCGAGCTCAATTTTAGAGTTGAAATCTAGGCCCAAAACCGGGACACTTCTCCACAGTGAGCCAATCCCCAAATTGATTGGTTCTACACCTTCACCGGACCGAGGGAAGGTGTCCACCAAAGAAAAGCCCCATCTCCGGGCCACCCAATTGCTCCGGCCTCCAAGCTTTGTGATCGGTTGTGGTCGAAATCCTACCTGAGCAATTCACCGCACCGGGAGACTTCATCCGGAGCTTGCCGGGATCCAATCGAAGGTGCAACAACCCTCGGATCGAAGCCACACTTCTCCGAGCAAAGGTATGAGCTAATTCTTCATCCCGAGCTTCGGAGATTCTCCATTTCAAATGCTTTAATTTCAATGCATGATCACCGTATAGATGTGTTCGTCTCTTCAAGACGAATCCATAGAGCATAAGAACATGAAAATCCATTGAGTATCGAGTGAGATCTTAGGGATTTAGTGTGAACGACTCTCTGGTGAGGACGCTCGGGGACGATGAACGGATGCCGTCCATTCAATACACGCGCGGACGGACGGCCAGGATCGCGTCGGATCAGGAGACGGAACGATACAGCGAGCCCCCGGAGCGCTGAGTCAGATGGCGGCGTCGAATGGGAGAGCGCCACGCGGCGTTTCGGAGCTGCCGAGGTTGACGCGGCGCCTCGTGGATAAATAGAAAATTAGGGATTTTTCTGATTTATTTAATTCCCTAAACTTCAAAAATTCATAACTTTGTGTAGAAAAATCAGAAAAATAAAATAAAAATACCCTCTTGCTCAGTGAACAGAGGAGAATAATGTGGAAAAGAAATTATTTAATTTCATCAAATATTTTATTTTTAATAATTTATTTATTCTCTGCATATATTTAATTCTCCATGCATGTATACAATTCACCATGGCATGAGACCATAGGGCTTTTGAAACCTCTGAATTTGGCAACATTCCCTGAATTTTCCAAAGTCAAAGGCCATCCCTATGAAAAGTTATTCATTTTTCAAATTCATGTTACTGTTTTGAGTATTTTAATTCCAATAAATAGCATGTTGTGAAATAAATTCTAGGAAAATTTGGTGATGTTCCTTATGACCGGAGGACCTCTAGGAAAAATAGGTTTTGAGTTAGTTCATTTAAAACAACCCTAATTGGCTTAAACACCCAAAATGAATCTCTAATTAATTAGAGCTAACCATACATCAAATTGACTTGAAATCAATTCTCCACTGACCTTTAGGATCAGAGGAACCCACCATAAAAATTTGAGGTCAATTGGACTTGGTTAACCCTACTAATTGGGTTGATTAAGACATTTAGCCATTTTAAACTTTAAAAATTCATAACTTTCAAAATATCTTTCAAAAATTCACCAAATTGATTTTGGAGCCTCTCTGATATAAGGGGAATTTAAGAAAATTAAAATTTCAATTTTCTAAAAAAGTTGATTTTTAATATTATTTTAATATTTTTAATAATTAAAAAATAATAAAAATTACAAAAATAATAAAATTCACCAAAATGTCACATTTTGAATTTTAATCACTTAGGAACAAACCCCATATTTTTCTTAGGTCTATTTAGTGAGATATTAAATTTTAAAGCTCTAGGGTAATTTTAAAATTAAAAAATGTATTTTCTAGCATTTTCACTAAAATAATTATGATAAATCATAGAAAAATCAGAAAATTGCAAAAATTGATTCTCTGATTTCCTTGATATCAGAGAGATTTTTGAAAAATATAAAATTCATTTTTCAACATTTATTTAATTTTTAAATTAATTAACACTCCAAAACTTAAAATAATTATAATAAAAATAATATAATTCAAATAATCACCAAAATTGGTCCAAGTTTTTCTCTAGTCATTAGGAATGTCCCCTAATTTTCTTAAGGACAGAAACTTTCCCTTGGTCATGTTATTAAATTTTCCTTGGAAATCTCTATTTTCTACCAAAAATAATTATATAAATAGTGAGCAGGACATAAAAATTTCAAATTCATTCGAGCTCAATTCTAGTGAGTTATGAAATAAATAAGCTTAAAAGGGCATAAAGGTAAATAAAAATTTTAACCATTAATTAAAACTTTAAGTTTAATCAAAATGGGGAGGTAAAATATTTGATCTTAATTTTCTAGATGATTGAAACATAGGAAAAAACTAAGGGGTAGAAACCCATTAAACACTTTTGAAAATATCAAAATGAGAGTTTAATTAATTAAATAATTTAAATTTTGGAAAGAATATATTTAAATTAGGATCATTAAAATAATGGATATTATTAAGAGGACATTTATTCTTTAATTAAAAATCCTCAAATAAGTCACTTTAACAATACATAATTCTTAATTAAAAATTAAAAATAATAATCCAAATTAATAATTAAAATTAACAATTAAAACTAAAATTAAAATGAAATTAAATTTTATAAATTTAAATTAAATTAAAATTAAATTAAATTAAAATTAAAATTAAATTAAAATAAATTAAAATTAAATTAAATTAAATTAAAATTAAATTAAATTAAATCAAAATTAAATTAAACTTAAATTAACCAAATTAAATTAAAATTAAATTAAATTAAAATTAAATTATATTAAAATTAAATTAAATTAAAATTAAAGTAAATTAACATTAAATTAAATTAAAATTAAATTGAATTAAAAATTAAATAAATTTAAATTAAATTAAAATTAAATTTTAATTTTAAATTAAATAAAAATTAAATTAAAATCAAATTGAATTAAATTAATTTAAAAGTCATTTAACAAACCTAATCAAATCATTAAGAATTAAATCTAAAAATAATTTGAACACTATTCCAAACTTAAAAATATTAATTAAACCTCATTATTAAATTAAAACACTTTAAACCACATTAATTCAAACTTTTAATTAATTATGATTAAAATTTTCGATAAACCACACCTTTGCCCTTAAAGCGCTTTAATAATTATAACTCTTAAATACAGTTTTAAGTGAGATGTCACTTCATTCATCTAAGTTCACCGAGCAAGAAACAAAGTTTAACTAAACTCCTGGATGATTAATTCACCTGTGCAACTAAATTTATTTGGACTCAAAACAACTCTTAAAAATCAAAAGACAAGCTAGACTCCGTCCTAAGCACTTACTCAATATGACGGGATGTTTTAAGAACAATTGAATTTAATCGTTCTTTGATGAAGAAAAATCATCCTTAAACCAAACCAAGAACCTGTACGTCATAAGAGATGACTAGTTATAGGATTAGAATTTGGTAGACAACCAAAACCCTTCCCTTAGCTTTACCTGTATCTCACAAATATTTAAATGCCTTAACATGTGTTTTAAGTGCAAATGGATAATGAGAAGACCTGTGTACGCTTTTATTTTATTTGTAATTTACTTTATCAAAAATTACTTACATGCACTATAATTTACTTTTCTTGCATGATAAATAAAACTCGTTGCATGAAAACCAAACTCAGTAATCCCCCGAACCGAAACCAAAACTAAATTAAAAGTCATTGCAAGATAAAATTCACCGCCACAACATTTCAAAATATAAAACAACTCAAAATTTAATCACAAATGTAACAACAAAACTACAACTACAACTATATTAAAACGTCTCGTTGAATGATCGGGAATACTCTGATGATGTAACCTACGTGTCGTTTAACGGGATTTCCCACTATTTTAATGAAAGTGTGGAACTCATTCAATCGAGTTTAGCAAATTCATCTGGACTAAGTGAATTCGATGAAAATAACGGTGCCGGGATGACGGAACCGTGTGATCTTAATCGCTATGTTTAATCAACTTTAAGATTTGTTTTAATTAAAACACTAAAAAATACTTGGATTTTAAGATTTTCTCTAAACCAAAACACTTCTCTCATCTCCCCGATTTATGACTTCTAAACTAAACTCGTAACAACAAGGAGCTTGGAGCCAAAGGAGTAGCACGACCATCATCATCACAAAACTCGGGTCTACTTCAACAAAACCATTCTTAGAATTAAATAACCAAGCCATAGGACTTCGAGGTAGTTCGCCTGCGACATAAATCTCCGACTCTTCGTTAGGCATTTGCATGATCATGTCATGTAAATTAAGCCCTAACCAGTCTTAGGACTCCGAGGTACTCGTTTGGTAAGACATAAACTCTCACATCTTCTCCAAAGTTATTTGTATGATCATGTCATACGAATGTAAGTCCTAATAAATTAAAATTCGTGTGATCGCAATATTAAACAAATTCCAAATTAAAGCCAAACAATAGGATAGTTTTGAAGTTGCCAAGATTCTTCTTGGATCAGCTTCTCCTATTTTTCTTCCTTTGAACTCCTGAAATTAACTGCTCTAAATTTGATCCATTCCCTATTGAAATTCCAAAATTTAATCTTTTGAAAACCTTAAACTTTCAAATTTATCGAGAGCAAAACCAATTAATCATTATCGAGAGCTTTCTTAAATGAGTCCCGTCATTTAAGATGTATTTAATTCATGTGGGCTTATCCTTATAGGAAACTTTAAGAACCCAGTAATATAAACCCCCGTTTAATTTCTTTATATTAAACAAGCCAACTTTTCGCTTATAAAATTGGTTCGCGTACCAAACGGATGTCACAAATCTTCTAGTTTATTTAATCGAGCCCCATCGTCAAGCAAAGCAGGTTTGTCCTTCGAGATAGATACATGGTTTGTGGTGTGGTGCTTGTTTATATAAACTATTCGGACGTGAGATCGTTCGATTTCACATCTTAAAATTTTCAAACTTAAAAATTATTTTCAAAACTTCAAAAATGCTACTTTCTAAATTATATATATATATTAAATTTAAAATTTAAAATTTAAAAATTCGCCGACAACTTCCGTAGGCGACCCCATTTTCTTAAAAATACAACACATAACTCAAAAATATGCCGACTGCAGACACGCCGCGTGTCCTCTTACCGATCGACGGCAGAGATCACTGCTACCGAGCGGAACAGCGATTGGCGATGTCCATCCCGAAACACGGGATCGAACGGCCGAGAAAAATCGGTCGAAAATTCAAAAAAAATTTCGAATAGTTAAACTTCAAATAACAATATCTCACTCATTTCTTAACGAAATCGAGTGATTTTCGAACTGTGGAATCATCTAAACATGGCGAATATATCCATACGCGACGCAACATTTCTTGCCGTATAACACATGATATTTAAAAAACATGAATTATTTTAAGAAAAATAATTTGCTAACTTTGCCACAATTAAATCAAACTTGATCAAACCATGTAGTTGTCTTCTAAGACTCAAAAGGAAGATTGTTGCTGCACCAATTTGGTTTAAAAGTCAGCCTCAAAGAGAATTTTAAGAAGGTGGCTAGTTTGGCCGTTTTTAAATTTTGATCAAATTGGCTCGATTTTGCCTAATCTACTTCTAGGTTTGATCAAATGGATTGCTAAGACTCTGTAGGAAGAGTTTTTGTGTTGGGAGCGAAGATTTCAAAAGGTTTCCAGGCAAAATGTCTCACTAAATTTTTTCTTCTCTTCTATAAGGCTCGGGTATGGCCCTATTTATAGCCATTGTGGGAGTTCGCCTGCTTGGCTTAGAATGTACTAGGGGAGTTGTTATCTTCCCTATTAATGAATTGAAGATAAAATTTCAGCTGAGGATAACTATGGTTGTCTTTCCAAAGTTTTTCATCATGAGCTCATTGTCTTGGCTCCTTCCCACGGGACTGTTTAACAGGTGGTTATTTTCGAAATGAGCCTGTAATTTCTCTTCCTCATGAGCTTACAAGTTACCCATTAGCTTTGGCAAATGGTGACACATATGCTTCCCTCATGATTTCATTTAACCATGGTGAGGAGGGAGTTTAAGCTTTCTGCTTCTCCTACCGGTTACTAGAGATGGAAACAAGCCTTTGTCATGGTGCCACCATTGCCGAGGCAGAGGTGAGTCATGGCTTAGAATGAAGGAGAAAGAGTCACCTGTATTTTATTCATCATGATGGGAGTTAACCCATGGTTAACCAAATTGTTTTAAGCTTGCCATGTGTTAATTATGCCTTGCTTAATGGTTTGATTTAGTTGAATCTTAATTAATTATGGGCGTCATGTGTCATTTACATTTTAATTAATTATGTTATTAAAAGTTATTGGAAATTATTATTAATAAATTTTTTAATTGAAAATAATTTCAAATTAATTAAATTTGTTTTATCATTTTTATTTAATTTTGTCATTTTATGATTTTAATTTAAATTTCATTTTAATTAACATGTCATTTAATTAAAATTACTGAAAATTAAGTCATTAATTAATTTAATCAATCAAAATAATTTTGAAATTAATTATTTTATTAATTTTGTTATTTTTATTTCATTTTTACCTATTATGATTAAAATAGATGTTGTTGATCAATTTTACCAGGGTCGACCTAAGTCAACCTAAATTGATCAATTTAGTTTCAAGATGTCCAATGCGGTATTTTTCAACTTTGTCATACGATTTGATCACAATATTTGATGTTACTACTGGTGGGGTTTCAAACATGTTATCGTCAAAGGGTCGAATTCTACGGGGTCAACAGTTTAGTCATTGGTCTAACTTTGGTCATTTTGAACAAAGTTGACTTTTTAGGTTAAAAGGGTGACCTATGGGGTCAATGGTGGTCGATCATTGGGTCTCGTTCACCCATTTTGACCAAAGTTGACTTTTTAGGTCAAAAGGGTGACTCAGCGGGGTCAACAGGGTTTGGCTCATTGGGTCTGGTTTGACCATTTTGAACAAAGTTTGTTTTTTAAGTCACATCATCTAGGGGTCAATGGTGGTCAGTCATTGGCCTGGCTCGACCATTTTACCTGTGCCGATTTTTTAGCCGCGGTGACTCATAGGTCAATGTTTGTCATCGGGTCTGATTCGACAATTTTGACCGCTGATTCTTTAGGTCAAAAGGGTGACTTATGGGGTCAACAAGGTCAGTCATTGGGTCCGGCTTGACCATTTTGACCAAAGTTGACTTTTTAGGTCAAAAGGTTTTCGACTCATTATGTGTCGAGGTCAAGAATGCTCGTCGAACGACGGCTTCTAGAATACTTACCCTTGACCCTCTTTCATAAGGCCCGTCGTCTCTGCGACTCGATTCACCGTCGTGGTCTCTTACCTCACCTATTGCGTGCTTCCTTATAATATTTTCTTAACCTCGTGAAAATACGCCGTCTGATCGTCGAGCTCGTCGTCGGCGCCTTAGATCAAATTTTTCTTCATTTTTTCGCTTTTTGCTCCAAATTAGTTTTTTTGGCATATTTTTGCTCCATTGTCCATAAATCAACATATCTCCGTAAATAAATCATCAAAAATACCCTTAAAGTGCAATATCATCAAAATCAATATTAAAATAGTGCATTTAAAATCTTAACATATTTTCAAGTGGTCAAAATCCCCCAAACATAACCATTACTTGTCCTCAAGTAATTTTTAGTACTACATATAAAAGTTATGATTCATTGTGGTAAATTTAATTCATAAATACTATAATTTTGATTTAAATAAATATCATAATAAGACTTCTTTAGAAAGATTTTCAAGTAATTAGATTAATCAGAGATATTAGACTATTTACCATTAAGTCTAAGAGTTCTATTCTCTATTCATTTTAAGAATGACTATATGTTGCAATATTAATTCCCATATAATATTCGCATGATAAGAAATTCATGAGAGCACTACTAGTAAAGAAACCAAGCTTCATAAATATATAAGTTCGTAATGTATTTAGTTTTCCTTTAAAGTTAATCCAAGTGAAGCCATTTTCGATAAGGCATCTCCTGCTTCTCCTCACTTACGTTTTCTGCCTGATCGCTTTTCAATCCTTTATATATTTTTCTTTTTCTTTCTGTGTAAGATTGTTTTTCAATCCTTTCTTTTTCTTTTTCTTTTTTCAAGTGAGGATTAATATATCCGGATACCCGTTAATGATTTTGAACTTCACTCTTTCTTTCCTAAATTTGAAATTTATATCATTCCTTTTCCTTATATGTAATTCTTAGATTTCACATCATTGAGTCCCAATCTTTTCTTTTCGACTAAATTCCTAAGATTCTTAATATTTCGTAATATAGTTTTCTTTACTTTAAATAGTTAACTATAGTCTTATCCTCTTATACCAAATTTCTTAGCCTACGAAATTGATTTTCATTACTAAAATATTTCTTTGAATCTTCTATAATATTTAAATAACATCTAAATATAGTTAATTGAATTAAATTTGATCACAAAAACTGGTGTTATAAAATTTGAAAATATTTATATTTGAGAACACATAATAGTTAATGTTTTTCTCCCCCAAAACTTAAAGTTTCAATAATAGAAACATTAAGGGTAGAAAGAAAAATTTTATATAAAAATCATATCAAGACTGTACATTTTCTTATCAGAAATTTTTGTAGGTTCTTCAAAAATTTTACTTCAATCGAATTCGTAATAATAGAAACTTTTCTACACATATAACAATTTAGAGAATTTGCCGGTAATCAAATTTTGAAACAAGTATATAAAATAAAACATTTAACTACAAAAATTAACTACTCTTACACAAAATGACAAGACAACATAACATTTGCATTTCACAACACTTTAACACACAATCTACTATTTAAACTAAGAGTACACAATTACAACAACAATTATGCATCACAATCCAAATAAATGAAATATAAACTACAAACACAATACGAATCTCGAATATAAAACAAGCTTCACAAAATACAAATAAAAAAATGAAAATACTACAATCGAACACAAATACATCACATCAAAATCACATATCAAAATCTCATGCTATGTCTTCATCTCCCCGGTCAAAGGTGGACCTGGCCGATAGCGATTATACCGTGGGAATTATGGAAAAGTAACATCTTAGCCCGAGCATCATAATAAGCACCCCAAAATATGAATGTCGCTGAAGATATTCACTATCATGATCATGTCTTTGCTCTAATCCTTTAATCCTTTGGTCTATTCTCCCAAGTATTTCATCAAACGTTTCAAAACTTTTCGCTGTGGTCATCTCATTCATCAAATCATAAAGAGTAGGAGAGCTAGAGGCAAGAGGGTCATAACTTGTCGTAGGGATATCTCTACCGGTACTTCTACTCCTGCATCTCCATTCTTCATCAGATTCGTAAGTTTTCAAATTAGCTTTACTAATGGGTTTCCATAGGATATACCCATTCTTCATCGTCTCTAGCTTCCACTCTAGATAATTGGCAAAGTGCATACCAGCGTATTCTAAATATCCACTTATCTCGCTCTTTATCGTGGCCATAATGTTCTTGTAAATAATACTTCCACATTTGTACTTCTATTGTTATGAATACATAAATTCAGAACAGTCTATCTCTCGATACTTCACTATGATGATAGGTAGGTAGTAGAGTAGAACAAATGAAATGAATGTCATGCCTTAGCCGTGGCATTCATCATAGAAAAAGGAAAGTTAATCCATTCACGATGTTTAATTTTCTAAGTCCCTTTCCCATCAAAGAGGAAGTCAATAACATCGTCTAACGAACCTTCCATAGTTCCAAATATTTCATACTCACTAAAATAATAATCGTGAAGCTCATAAAAAGAATTAATGCGGGTAGCATTAAACTGGTCAGAAAACCTCTTACTTCGACATGCCTTCGTCCTCAAATGGAGTCGCATTTCACAGGTGTAATCCCTTTTACAACTTCTACTTCGTAGCCTTGTTAGCAGATAACGTAAGTTCTCCCTCTTCCTTTCTTTTGATAGCTCATTTCACCTCTCCTTCGTAATTATCAAAAACTCGATCTTGAATACACTTCTTTCCGTGGAAGATTGAAGTGTATCTCATCAGTTTTCATTAATAACCGAGTCTCGTCACCCTAAATGCTTCTTTGACACGAAGCAATTTTTGATCTATCAAATACAAAAAGCAATCTAAATTCCAAAACAATAATACAATGGCTTCCAAATGTGACTTAAAGCAATCTAAATTAGGTTCAATGAATTCCTTCCAAGTTTTTTCTCCACATTTTTAATTTTTCCCGAAATTTCTTAATGTGGAAGAAATTCATTGTGAAAATAAAATTATTTGCATAGGAGTGAAGCTCTTACCGAGGGAAGATGAAATCCGTGTTAAAATGGGTTGAAATTGCTCCCAAATCCAAGTTCTCTCAAGCCCTAGGTCGAAATTTTCGGTGAATAAAGGAAGAAGACGATGAATAATGCGGGTAACTCGGTCAAATGTTAAAAGGTAATTTTTGGGATCTCGCTGTTGGCGTGGTTGTTCGCGACGTCGGGCAGGCTCTAATTGAATTTAATTTCAATAGTCTAGGGAAAACACACCGGGTTGGTGATTTCTTTAAATTTTGATCATTTTTCAAATTTTTGCGATTTCGATCAATTTTAAGTTCTCCTTATCGTTATCCGTTCAATCATTTTAAACATAAATTTTAAGGAATTATGTGATGTATTAATAAAAAAAAACATACACACAACAAAACATCACAATTATATAATAAATCCAAGTGTTACAATACACATTACATAACACACAAGCTGCATTTTCTCAACCTAAATTCCTCAATTCGGCCGCAATCCAAGCCACAATACTCAAAACGCCGAAAACAAACATTCCAAACATAATCTCAACTATACCGATATCAAAGCAAACAATCAAAAGCAAACAAACAAACATAGTTCAAATCAAATTCAACATAAAGAAACATATAAATAAAGTAATTCTACTACTCTTCCGAATCGGTGCTAGTTTCTCCTCCGATATCACCCATCGCCGGAACATGCACGAACAAGTTATGTAAAGGATGGAATGGGGAATTCTTCGCCTGAATCTTCACAATACATCCCATTCTTTTCATTAAAAGTATTAAACTTGCTTCAAAATGTCGCATGCATCAAAATTATCTTTCATTCTCCACTTATGGTTATCAAAGAAATCGCAGATATTGTTAACTAAATTCATTAAATTTTCGTACCCGGTTCTCCAAATTCTTGATTATGTGTAAGATCATCAGACCTCATTCCGCTACAAGAGGTTGAATTGAACAGAGTTTTGCAATGCTTGATCCATAATAACACCCATATCGCCTCTTCATCATTGGTCAGAATCATTCTCGGTTGGGTCTAAAGGTTTCCAAGGTAGTAATACCTTTTCTCAAATCTCGTAGGCGTATACTCGAAATGATCGCATATCGAGAAAATTTATGAAGGATGTTCAAGCCCTCGAGTGATCCCCGAACAATCAAGCCAAAAACAGATTTCACAATAATTGATCCAATATCAATTGGCCATCCCATTTGAATGCAGTAGTTCAATATAGTACTTTTGGTGACTTTACAGATCTTCATCATCGTTAATAATTTTGTAGATATGAAAAAGTGCCAAATGCCTCAAAAACGGGTTTAAAAGTGTAGCGTAAAACCGACATACCTACTTTCTAACTTCCAAATTTCGCCTTTCGCTCCATCAAATATTGGTATATTTCATTCATCTTATCTCTCGTCGGCACGAAATTTTAAAAGAATAAGAGGAACATTCTTAAGCATGTACAATTCATTAATTCTTCCGCACTAGTACACAACTCAGCCAGCACATAGACGCTTCCTTGGTTGATTCTATGCAAACCGGCTTAAAATTCCTTCACTACAGAATGACTACTACGAGCGCAGTGTGGCAAAATACTTCCCATCTTCCCGCATGATCATTTCTTCAATTGTCAAGCCGAAGACTGTCGAACTTGACCATGAAAGCTCTTTCTTAGCCTCCTCTTTCACATCACTACTGTTGTTGTGCCTCGGCACCGACGAACTTTCGCTGGTTAAACACTCAAAATCTAGGGTGATCTATTGGAAGTAAAGCTATTAGAGACCATGTGAGTTTCATCTATTTTCAAAAACAATAGAGTTGGAATCAGCCCGAAGTTCAAAGGGGATAAATTCGCTAAAAACTCAAAAATCGTCATTTCAAACTCGAAAATCGCCCTCTCATCGATCTCATCCTGCGTCCTCATGGAGCCAAGAGTTGAGCTCCGTGCACGGACTGTCAAGGACCCTAGGAAAAACCCACCGCGTACCGAGAGCTGCTGCGTGCCCTAGGAAATGTTTTCGTACAAAAATGCCTCGTCAAAATGCATTCCAAACTTTCTTCATGGATCCAAACTCTATGATGATCACAAAGAACATGCCAGAGAATGCAATCGCTACCACAAACTAATGATAAATTCAAACAAAACACATAACAAATGGTGACAACTATGTGTTACTCACAAGCGCTCGGTTTTACGTTATCACCAACATATTCAGCATATTCGTGCTAATCGAGCATTTAAACCTTTCTAAAAATTAGTCTTTTACCCTTAAAATACGTTTAATCTACGTCCATTTACTTTAAATATGTTCACAAGCCTTTAATCTTCAATTTCAACAACCCATAAACATAAACTCGAGTTACAAAGTAGTTATCCTAACCAATGAGACTTCACTTCCTGAAATAACTTCAACCTTGTATTGTAAAGCAAAACATCTTTTACCGGTTTAAAGTTCTTCTAGTTAATCTTTCAATCATGTCTTAACTTTAGCTTTTCCTTATAAATTTTATCAGTTATCATAAGATTCATTTTAATTGCTCTAATTCATTCAATTGTAACAATCTCTTTCACCGCATTTTTCAAATTATAATTGAAGTCTTTAATCGACCAATATGCTTTATGCTCCAATATTATTGGTAAGCGGCAAGTCTTTCCAAAAATTCGAGTCCGTAAGTGAGCCACACTAATAGAAGTTTTATAAGCAGTCCTCGTATACCGACAATGAAAATATCTAGTCTACACTATTCCATCGTCAGATTTACAATCTTTTCTAAAATTTATTTAATCTCACGATTAGAAACTTCAAATAAACCACTCGTTCCGAGGATGATGTTGCGTAGAGAATCTATGAACAATATTAAACTTTTCCCCGCCAATTCGAATGTATTTATCATAAACAGACTTCAATAATGATAATCACTTTCCACAGATTCCGTATCTCGTGAAAAAATGTTTTTCACAGAATCTTGAAACACTTTTAGCATCACAACGAGGTAAAGTTTGGCTTCAACTGTTTCTAATAATCATAACTGTAATCAAAACATATAAGTTCCTAAATGAAGGAATAAATGGTCTCAATGGAAATCTAATCCCCAAAGTTAAAAAATCTCAACTTCTAACATGAAATTCAGAGGCATTTCATTTCTTCTAGATATATTACTTTCACTGGCATCTATCGCAAGTTTTAATATATTTGTAAACATCTCTTAAAAAGAGTAGGCCAATAAAATCCAGCTTGTAAAATTTTGTGTGCAGTTTTGTCAAATAATCCCAAAATGTCCTCCAAATTCAGAATCATGACATTTTTGAATAATTAGTTCGCCTTTCTTAAAAAGGCACACATCTCCTAATTATAAGATCATTACATTGCTTATATAAATATGGTGCATCCTAAAATATGCTTTTGCATCATGTATGAATTTTTTCAATTGTTACAATGGAAACATGTGGCAAAATATCACTTACTATATAGTTAACTATATCAACGTACCAAGTTATTTCCCACTCATTTATGTTATAAAGTTGTTCATCAAAGAAAACTCGTCCGTTATTTCATTGCTCAGTAGTTTTACATGATTCAAATATTCTAATCTCGACAAACGACCAAAGAATCGATTAGAGCAGAGTTCCTCTTACCAATTACCACAAAATCGAATTCTATATTGAAAGTAACCATCTAATTAATCTTGGTTCCGCATCCTTCTATTGCATCAAATATTTAATAGCAAAGAGATCGCATGCACAATAAATTTAGTCCCAATTAAATAAGATTCAGGTTTTTGCACAAAGCATACACAATAGCTAGTAACTCATTTTCAAGAATCCGTGTAGTTAATTTGAACATCATTAAGAGTTCTACTAGCATAGTATATAACTTTTAAAATCTTATCATATCTTCGACCAAGAACAACCCAAAAGTATAATCACTCGCATTGCACATTAATTCAAATGGATTCTCCCAAAGGAGGTGAAACTATTACATGTGTTGTGATTAGTTTTTCCTTTAATAATTTAAAGGCATTCAAGGTAAAATTTTCGTAAATTCAAATTTAGCCATTTTTTCTAAAGGCATAGAGGTTTGGTAATTTTTGAAAAATCTTTAATGTATCTCCCGTAGAAACTAGCATGTCCAAGAAAACTTCGACCCTCTCATTGTAGTAGGAGATGGTAATTTAGCTATTACTTAAATTTTGTGAGAAATCAGAGATATTGTTAACTAAATTCCATTTATACTTGTGTTCTGGCCTTCAAATTCTTGATTCTGTGTAAGATCATTGGTATCTTGTCCGCTACAAGAGGCTGGACTGAACAGCTTATGGTACTTGACCAAGAATAATGCACATATCGGCCCCTTCATCATCAGTCGGAAACATTCGGCTGGCTCCACAGTTTCCAAGGTAGTATTACCTTTTCCTCCAAATCTCGTATGATACTTGAAACGAACCGCATTTTGAGAAAATTTTGAAGGATGTTCAAGCCTCGAGATGATCCTCGAACTATCGTGCCAAAAATAGACTTCACAATAATTGATCCAATATAAATTAGCCATCCCATTCGAATGCGTAGCTCAATATAAAGACTCTTGTGACTTTACCGATCTTCATCATCGTTAATAATTTTGTAGATATGCAAAAGTGCAAAAATGTCTCGAAACGGGGTTTAAATGTGTAGCGTAAACCGACATACATATTTTCTCCGTCTTCCCAAATTTCATTTCATCTATCAAATACGAGATATTTCATTCATCTTATCTCTCGGCGGCACGAAATTAGAATAATGGCGTACACGAAAATCCTCAAGCATGTACAATTCATTAATTCGTCCCGTAATTAGAAGTTATCAACCTACCGCGCACATGACAGCCTCTCGTCGATTCCAGACAAACTGGCGTAAAACCTTCACCACAGAACGACGGCCGCGGCGTAGTATAGCAAATACTTCTCATTTTCGCCGCACGATCATTTCTTTAATTGTTGTCGAAGGATTGTTCAATCCTTGATTCACAGAACCCATTTCTTTAATTAACCTCATCTTCGACATCACTTTATTGAAAAGTTTTTTGTGTCGCTAAGACTGATTTAACTTCTGGCCAACACTCAAAATCTTGGGTGATCTATTGAAGTGGAAGCCATCAGAGAAGAATTCAAGGGAGTTTTCACGTGTTTTTGTGAATCATAGAGTTTCAGAACCGTCCATAGAAGTTTATAAAGGGGACAAATTCGCTAAAATCGTCAAAAATCATCGTTTCAAACTCGAAAACGCCTTCTCACGAGATTCCCGCCGTCGATGGCCTCGATAGCGCCCGCGCGTCGGCCTCTCGTGCAATTAATTGTTAAGGCTCCTCGGGAGAATCGCACCGCTTCTGGCATCGAGCGCCGTCGGTGCCCTGTGCAAAGTTTTGCACAAAAATGTCGGTCAAATACGTTCTAAATTTTCTTCTGCGGATCCAAACTCTACGCGATGATCAATGGGCACTATGTGAGCAAGAGATACGCATCACCACAAACTATCGATAATTCAAACAAACACACAACAAATAAAGAGCACCCGCTGCCGTCGGCATATTTTTGTGGCCAGGTTTATTTTAGCGGCCGCCAAGGTAATCGTCGGCGAATTTAAATTTTAAATTTCGATTTAAATATATATATGATTTAGAAAGTAGTATTTGACTTTGAAAATAATTTTAAATATGAGATTAAACCTATATCTCACATCCCAAATAATATATAACGAGACCGCATCATTAAACCGTGTATCTATCCCTAAGGATAAAGGACACGGCTGGTAGGGCTCGATCAAATAAACTAGAAGCTTTTGTGACATCCGTTCGTCCGCGAACCAATTTTATAAGCCGATGTTGAATTCCCCGCTTAATATGAAAGTATTAAATGTATTGAGACATCGGTTCTTTAAAATTCCCTATAAGTGGCAAGCCTGCGGTTAATTACATCTTAAGCGACGGGAATCACCTAAGAAAACTCCTCGGGCACAACTCAAATACCCCGTCTCAAGAATTTCAAAGTTTAAGGTTTTCAAAGATTGAATTGAATTTCACTGTGGAAACGGATCAAATTTTGGAACATTTTGTTTTGTGAATCCAAAGGAAGAGAGATGTAGAGAAATTACCGATTCGAAGCGAATCCGGTAATTTCCCGACTATCCTATTGCTCAGTTTCGAATTTAGAAAGTCCTAATGTTTATTTAGTATTTCTCAATCTTGCCAATTTTAAATGTATGATAAAATCAAACAAATAAATGAAGATGAGGGTTTAAGTCAGACGGACGACTACCCGGAATCTCAAGACCGGTTAGTATTAATTCTCAGAATGCAAATGCCTAACGAAGAGTCGAGGATTTATGTTGCACTAGGCAAGCTACCTCGAAATCCTATGGCTTTGTTTTAATTCTAAGAAGATTTTGCTGAAGTAGGTTTAAATTTTGGCCGACGACGATGGCCGTGTCGCCCACCATGCTCCAAGCTCCCTGTCATTGTGAGAGGTTTAGTTTTAAATCATAAATCGTGATGAGAGAAGTGTTTTGGTTTAGAGAAGTCTTAATTTCCAAGTGTTTTTTTTTTATTTTTTTATTTTGATTAAAATAAATCTTAAAGTTGATTATAACGATGATTCGTTAAGATCCCACGGTTCCATCCTTCCGCATCATTATTTTTATCGGATTCACTTAGTCTCGTATGAATTTCAAACTCAACCGAATCGAGTTCACACTTTCATTTAGACTGGAAATCCCCCGTTAGCAACACGTAGGTTACATCATCCGAGGTATTCCCGATCATCCAACAGACGTTTTAATTTAGTTGTAATCGTAGTTTTGCTCCGTTTCGCGATTAAATTTCGAGTTGTTTTATATTTTGAAATGTTGTGGCGGTGAATTTTTTATCTTGCAATGACTTTAACTTAATTTGGTTTCAGCTTTTAGGGACTATCCTAAAGGTGTGGGTTTTCATGCAATCGTTGTTTTATCATGCAAGAAAAATAAAGTACATTCGTTAAGAAAGTAACTGCAAGCAAGAATTGCAGAAAGAATCGCAATAAAAATAAAAGTCATCTTGAGGTCTTCCCGTCATCCCAAGCTGCACTTAAAACACAATTAGAATATTTAAGCAAGTTCCTAGGTAAAACTAAGGGAAGGGTTATGATTTTCTACCAAATTCCTAATCCTATACCTAGTCATTCTCAGGACGTCTGAAATTCTCTCGTTTCGTTCGAGGACGATTTTCTTCATCAAAGAACGATTAAGCCCAATTGTTCTTATAAATGTCCTATCATATCGAGGAAGTGCTTAAGAGGAATCTTAAACATCTTTTCAATATTTTAGATCGTTTAAGTCCAAATGAATTTAATTATACAAATGAATTAATCGTCCAAGAATTTCAAGTTTTATTGTTATCTTGCTCGCTGAACTGTGACATTCAATATCCCATAAGTGAAGTAACATTTCATTTAATGTTCGTTTAGAGTTATGATAACTAAAACTTTCAAGTAAATCGGTATTCAAATGATTTGATTTAAGTTAAAGGGTTTAAATTGGAATAGTTGTTCGCTGTTTTATATTTAATTTAATTTAATTGAGTTTGATTTAGTTTAACATAGTTCAATTTAATCTTGATTCCGTATTTAATTAATTGATTTTGATTTAATTTAATTTAATTTAATTTCACTTAATTGTTTAATTTAATTTAATTTAATTATTTAATTTAATTTCTAATTTAATCGTTTAATTTAATTTAATTTACTATTTAATTTAATTTAATTAATTATTAAATTTAATTTAATTTAATTTAATTGTTAAATTTAATTTAATTTTAATTTAATTTATCTTTAATTTACTTTATTTTTAATTTTAATTAAAATTTTAAAGAGTTTAATAATTTAATTAAGTCTTTTAATATTTTAAATTTCGAGTTATCATTTTAATTAAAATTTGTGCATTAATGATATAATTAGTTTAGGGATTTTTAAATTAAAGAATAAATCTCTTCTTAATAAATATCCCTTATTTTAATAATCCCAATTTATCATTCTCCAAATTTAATCTATTATTTAATTAAAGCTTTTTAATCATTTTAAAATTATTTAATGGGTTTCTACCCTTTAATTATTTAAATTTCAATCATCCAAATCAGATTAAGATCAAATATTTTACTTGTTGATTTTTTATTAAACCTAAAGTTTTAATTAAGGGTTAAAAGTTTAATTACCATTTTATCCCTTTAGCTTAATAATTTCATAACTCACTAAATTGAACTCAAATGAACTTGAAATTTTTATGTGACTTCACTCATATATCAATAAAGACATGAGAGGAGAAAATATGATTTTTCTGTATTTAATTTATTTATATAATTATTTTTGGTGGAAAATAGATTTTCAAGGAAAATTTGACAACATGACCAAAGGAAAGTTTCTGTCCTTAAAAAATTATGTGACATTCCTTAATCTAATTTATAAAGATTTCGCACCAATTTGGTGATTTTTTGAATTATATTATTTTTATTATAATTATTTTTAGTTTTGGAGTGTTAATTAATTTAAAAATAAAATAAATGTTGAAAAATGGATTTTATATTTTTCAAAAATCTCTCTGATATCAAGGAAACCAGAGAAACAAATTTTGCAATTTTCTGATTTTTTTATGATTTATTATAATTATTTTATAGAAAATGCTAGAAAATACATTTTTTTAATTTTAAAATTACCTTAAAACTTTAAAATTCAATATCTCACTAAATAGACCTGTGAAAAAAATGTGGGATTTGTTCCTAAGTGATTAAAATTCAAAATGTGACATTTCAGAATTTTATTATTTTTGATTTTTATTATTTTTTAATTATTAAAAATATTAAAAATATTATTAAAAATCAACTTTTTCAGAAAATTGAAATTTTAATTTTCTTAGATTCCCCCGATATCGTAGAGGCTCCAAAAACTAATTTGGTGAATTTTTAAAAGTATTTTGGTGTTGCGTAATTTAAAGTTTAAAATGGCTAAGTGGCTTAATCAACCCAATTGGGCGCGGGCTAACCAAGTCCAATTGACCTCAAATTTTTATGGTGGATTCCTCCCGATCCTAAAGGTCATGGAGAATTGATTTCAAGTCAATTTGATGCCTGGGTTAATTCTAATTAATTAAAGACCTATTTTGGTTGTTTAAGCCAATTAGTATCGTTTCAGTGAATGACCAAGTCCCATTTTTCCTAGAGTTCTCTGGGCTTCATAAGGAACATCACCATGTTTTTCTAGAATTTATTTCACAACATGCTAATTTTTGGAATTAAAATACTCAAAACAGCAACATGCATTTGAAAAATAAATAATTTTTCATTGTGAGATGGCCTCCTCCGACCTTGGAAAATTCAGGGAATGTTCCCAAGTTCGAGGCTTCAAAAGCCCTATGGTCTCAGCTATGGAATTGTATACATGCATGGAGAATTAAATGTATGCAGAAAGTAAATAAATTATAAAAAATAAAATACTTCATGAAATTAAATGATTTCTTTTCCACATTATTCTCCTCCTCGTTCACCGAGCAAGCAGTGGCATTTTTATTTTATTTTTGTGATTTTTCTACACAAAGATATGGATTTTTAAAGTTTCGATATTTAATAAATACATTAAATACCCTATTTATCTACTTATCCACCGGCGCCGCCGAAACATCGGCAACATCTCGACAGGGTACGTGTCGCGCCGCGACGGCGCCGCCATCCGAGTCATCCGTCCCGGCCCCGCGGTTCTCGCACCGTTTCCCCGGGGGTCCGACGCCATCTCGGAGTCGTTCGTCCGCGCGTGTATCGAATGGACGACATCCGTTCATCGTCCCCAAGTGTCTCACCCGATAGCCGTCCACACTAAATCCCTAATATCTCATTCGATACTCAATGGATTTTCATGTTCTTATGCTCGCATGCTGACTAAGTTTCGAAGAGACGAACACATCTATACGGCTAACATGCATCGAAACTAAGGCATTCGAAATGGAGAATCTCCGAAGCTCGGGATGGAGAGTTAGCTCATACCTTGGCCTCGTAGAAGTGTGGCTTCAATCCGAGAGTTGCTTCGCACCTTCGATCGGGTCCCGCAAGCTCCGCATGAAGTCTCCTGGTCTCAGGAATTGTCCGGATATGATTTCGACCAAGCCCGATCACAAAGCTTGGAGGTTCGAGTAACCGGGTGGCCCGGAGATGGGGCTTTTGTTTGCGGGACACCTTCCCTGTCCGGTGAAGGTGGTTTTCAATCAATTTGAGAATTGCCTGACT
Organism: Papilionanthe hookeriana x Papilionanthe teres; assembly: GCA_022702705.1. Lineage (NCBI taxonomy): Eukaryota > Viridiplantae > Streptophyta > Magnoliopsida > Asparagales > Orchidaceae > Papilionanthe > Papilionanthe hookeriana x Papilionanthe teres. Next base: position 160,106,359 of record CM040424.1, read on the forward strand.
GTGGAGAAAGGCCCGTTTTCGTACCAAAGCTCCGAGCTCAAAAATGGGGCTCACGCAGGGAATCGGGCCGAATTCAAGCAGATCAGTGTCGGCGTGGAAAGAGTGATCCGGAGTGATTTTGCGCAGTTTCCTTAAGGTTTCGTTCAGCACCTCCTTTGGCCGAGAGGGTGAGGGGTTTAACAAAGTATGGCCGGAGGCTCTCCGTGGAGTTTAATGGTCGGATCACCGTTTCCGTGAGGAGAAGAACAGCCGCAATGGCCATTCGGGAGTGAGGCAGCCCCGGAAGAAGGTGGAATTCCAAATTCGCTCCTCCCAAGGTTTCGGCATGGTGTTTCTCCATGACCGGGTGGCCGTCGGCTGTGGTCAGGTCACCTTCAAGCTCAGGTGGGTCGTGGCTGAGGCTTGTGCGCTAATCGAGGTTTGACATGTAAAGGAGTTTGATTTAAATGGAATGGGAGAAGGCTCACTTTGGCTCGGTTTGGGTCAACCCACCATTTTGGGCTTGGTGCACCCTTCCAAGCTCTGATTTTGAGCTGAGGGAATCATTTAGGTCAGCTATGAGTGGTGAAGTCTCCATCCATGATGAGGTGGCTAAACATGGTTTAGTGTGTGACATGATTAAGGTAAAAGGTTAAAGGGAGGTTTAAGAAAGAACTCCCTCTTCTTGCCATAAATGGACTAATGACAAGCCAAAGCCCTCATGGCTTCATGTGGCTTGAGAATGGCTTGTTCATGGCTTCATTTGGTTTGGGAAAAGGTTTGATTTGTTTCATGAAAAGGGTTTTAGAAATTTTTTGACATTTAGGGGGTAATTTGACATGTTGTTTGATTTGGAATGGTTTAATTGATGATTTTGAAACTTAGGGGTGATTTTGATCAAATGGATGATGAGTGGGAAGTGTCATGTGGGCTTTAGGATGATTCGGGCTTTTAAAATTTAATGAAGATGGGTTTTTAAGAAGGTTTAAGGGAAGTGGGCTTTTAAGTTTAAGGATGTGTTCATGGATGGGAATTTTTGTAAAAGTTTGGGCCAAATAGTTGTCGGCTTTGGTTTAGGGATGTTTCATGAATAATTTGAAATAGATTTAAGGTGGTTTGGGTTCGAATTGGGTCAATTAAGTTAGTTCGGGGTTTAGGTCAAATTGGGCTAACTTGGGCCAATGTTGGCTAGGGTTGAAATTGATGTAAAATAAATGTTGAGAAATGTTTATGGGAGTGTTTCAAAGAGGTTTTGGCTTCGGCTTCGGTTTTGATTTCGGTAGGTTTCGCCTATTTCGGTTAGGCTCGGGTTTAGGTCAAAATTGGGCTTTTTGATTGGGGTTGAATTCGAGTGGGGGTTCGGGGTCAAAAATCTTGGGCAAATCATGTTAGTGTTTTGTTTATAAAGGATGTTAAGGAAGGTTTGGAGAAAGATTCGGGGTTAATTGAGTCAATTGGGTTAGTTTGGGCTAAGCTCGGGGTCATGGGTCCAAATTTGGGCTTTAAGGCCCAAAGTGAAATCGATCCAAATGTCAATCAAATTGGACTTTGATTTGGTCTAAATTGGTATCGGGAATGTCAATCAAGTTTAGAATCAATTGGACCAGAATTTGGGTCAATCGATAGTTCGTTTAACATCGGGTTCACTTTCTGGGTTAAAATGGGTCAATTGGGGTTTTGGATAAAAAGTAGGGTAAATTGACAAAATTGACCCATGGTGTAGTCGGGACAAAATGAAATCGAATATTTAGGATTTTTTTGGAATTTTCTGGAATTTTCTCGACTTTTCGATTTTTGGGTCAAGAAGGGTATTTTGGGTATTCGAGGGTATTAGGAGGTTTTCTTGGAATTTTTGGTATTTTTGGATATAGATGGTCAATTTGAGTGGTGTAGAAATGTTCGAATACCTTTTAAGAATTTTAGGTAACTCGAGAAATTTTGCAAAAATTCTAGTTTCAAGGGTTGCAGTTTAGTAGGTGTAGGGCCTCGGGGTCAAAAATTGAAAATTTGAGAAATTGAAGATTGGGTGGATTTGTGTGAAAGAAATCATTTTGCTGAGCCATGAAACCATTTCAAGCCCATAGCGACATGAGAGGACTCATTCGAGGCATTCACTATGTTGTTCCTAACCCTCTTACCTAAGGGCTTAGGTTAAGGACCATCCATGTGAATCACCTACATGAGTCGAGGTCAAGTTGGGTATGGGTGTAGTTTTAGGAAGTGTGTAGATGTAGTGTATAAATGTGAAGGTAAGCTCTACCTCCTCACTGCACTGTGCCACCCTGTGTGTACCTAAGGCCAAGAGAGTCCTATAAAATTATCCTTAAACTTCCACATTTGATTTCAACCCTCTAGGTGATTAGGGGTCTATAGTCAAATTTGTGGAGTTTGCAGGGAGTTTAGAAGTGGTTTGAATTTCTAAAAGGCGGGTCCCAATTCTAGTCCTCTAAGATACCAAAGGAAAAGCCTAAGGCTAGATATTAAATACTAAAGAGAGAAGAAGGGAAGACCTCATCAAAAATGAGGTCAATGCTTGCCTCCTATAAAGCGCTGGGTTTAACGTCATCGCCCCGATCTATTCATGTGTTATTCAAGTTGACCGAGCATTAAAACCTTTTTTAAAATTCGTCTTTTACCTTAAAATATGGTTTTAATCTATGTCCATTTTCTTCAAATTTCTTCAAATCTTAGGATCTTTCAATTTCAATGTACCATAAGTATAAACTTGAGTTACAAGAGAAGGGTCCTAACCAACGACTTCAATTTCCCAAGAAAAAAACTTCAATCTTGTATTGTAAAGCAAAACTTCTTTTCTGCTCAAAGTCCTTCTCCGGTTAATCTTTCAATCATGTCTTAACTTCACTTTTCTTATAAATTGCTGTTATCATAAGATTCATTTCTTAATTCATCTAATTAATTCAATTGTAACAATTCTTTTTAATCGCCCAATATGCTTTATGCTCAAATTCTATCACAGAAGGTAGTAAGTCTTCTCCAAAATGAGTCCGTAAGGAGTTATACCAATAAAACTTTTATAAGCAAATTCGTATGTCGATAATGCAAAGATTCAGCCTTTGCAGACTAATCTACTCTACTAGGATTTGTATGATTTTTCTAAAATTTATTTAATCTCACGATTAGAAACTTCGCTAAACTAATCGGTTCGAGGATGATAAGCGTAGAGAATCTATGAACAATATCAAACCTCTCGCAATTTTTTGCAACGTAATGGTTCATAAAAATGGATCCTCTATTCGTGATAATCACTCTCGGCATTCCGTATCTCGTGAAAATGTTTTTCATTAAGAATCTTGAAACACTTTTAAGATTGCCAACGCAGGTAAAGTCAGTTTCCAATCCACTTCGATACATAATCAGCACCAATCAAAATATATAAGTTCTCAAATGAAGGAATAAATGGTCCCATGAAATTTAATCTCCAAACATCAAAAATCTCTAACTTCTAACATGAAATTCAGAGGCATTTCATTTCTTCCATATATATTACTTAGTCTTCGTACCCATCGCAAGTTTTGGATATATCCGTAAACATCTCTAAAAAGAGTAGTCCAATAAAATCCAAATTTCAGAAATTTTGTGCGTTTTAGCTGAGGCCATTCTAAAATGTCCTCCAAATTCCGTAATCGTAGGCATTTTTGAATAATTAGTTCGCTTCATAAGGCACACATTTCCTAATAATAAGATCGTTACATTGCTTATATAAATATGGTGCATCCTAAAATATACTTTAGCATCATGAATGAATTTTTTCCGTTGTTGCAAAGCAGTAACATAGGTGGCAAAATATCACTTAATACTTCGTAGTTAACTATATCAACATACCAAGGTATTTTCCACTCATTTATGTTATAAAGTTGTTCATCAGTGTGAAACCGGGTTCTTATTTCACCTAAGCCAGTGTCAGATGATTCATAATATTCTAATCTTGACAAATGATCAACAATTTGATTGTCAGCTTCCCTTTCTATCAATTACCAAAAATCGAATTCTTACATCAAAAGTATCCATCTAATTAATCTTAGTTTAGTATCCTTCTATTGCATCAAATATTTAATAGCAGAGTGATCAATATGTATAATACATTTAGTCCCACTAAATAAGATCTAAATTTATCAAAAGCATACACAATAGCTAGTAACTCTTTTTCAAGAATCCATGTAGTTAATTCAACATCATTAAGAGTTCTAATAAGATAATATATAACATTAAAAATCTTATCATACCTTTCGACCAAGAACAACTCCAATAAGATAATCACTAGCATCACACAATAATTCAAATGGATTCTCCCATCAGGTTAAACTATTACAAGAGTTGTGATTATTTTTCCTTTAATAATTTAAAGGCATTCACGCAGTTTTCGCAAATTCAAATTTCTTATCTTTTCTAAAAGTCAAGACAGAGAGCCTGTACTTTAAAATCTTTAATGTATCTCCTATATAAAAACCACATGTCCAAGAAAAATTCTGGACTTCTCACCGTAGGAGGAGGTAATTTAGCTATTACTTGAATTTTTGTAGGGTCTACTTCCATTCCAAACTTTACAAAATTTTATGTCCTAATACAATTCCTCCCGCAATCATAAATCGACATTTCTCCCAATTTAGAACTAAATTAGTTCTTTCACATAACTCCAAAATTTTTCAAGATGATTTCAGCATTCATCAAATGATGGTCTCAAATACAGAGAAATCATCCATAAATACTTTCTATTCCATTATCAATTAACTTACTAAATATGTATATCATACATCTCTCGAATGTTATGTGCATTACATAATCCGAGAGGCATTCTCCTAAAGCAAAAGTTTCATATGGACTAGTAAAAGTTGTCTTCTCTTAATCCTCAAGAGTAATAGGAATTTGATGGTAACCAAGATATCCATCCGTAAAGCAAGAGTACTTGTGTCCAAAATAAGTCTATCCAACATTATGTATAGAAAAGGAAGAGGAAAGTGATCTTTTCCATGAAGCGCATTTAATTTTCATAATAAATACAAATATGTCATCCAGTAACTTGTCTGATAGGTATGAATTCATTATTCTCATTTATCATCAGCTTACTCCCCTTTCAGAACACAATGAATTAACTTACCCAAGTACTATCCAAAATAAGATATATAATTCCAAAGATCTAACCATTTAAAAATTTTTTTTTAACAACTTCTTTAATAATAGGGCTCAGTCTCCTTTATGGATCAATTCTTGGTTTATGTTCATCATTTAATAAAATTCTCAGGCATAAAAATTGAAGGACTAATTCCCTTTATATCAGCTAGAGTCCAACCAAAAGTTTTTTTCGTACTTTTTTAATGTATCCATTAATTTTTTGTTTGAATTTCATTTAAGCTCTGAGGATACAATTATTGGTAATGTTAAAAATTCTCCTAAAAATATATATTTGAAATGATTCGGGAAGAGTCTTTAATTCAAGTTCGTGGGGTTTACAATATATGGAATTACGCTCATTTTCCTGGCTTCGAATCGAGCATTTCAAATCGTTCGAATATAATCAACTCTTTCGTTATCAATTTCATCATATTTATCGTTTTCCATATCTTCATTTTCTTTCAAATTTTTCTTTGAAATATTCTTTTCTCAAAAATCGCATATATCCATTCTAAAATATTCATCATCTTTTCTATCAAAAGATATTTCATCGACTTCGAGATGTTAAAGGTTACTTCTCGATCATTTACTCATAGCTTCCACTGTTTCCTTTTAACATCTATCATGGCTCTTCCTATAGCTAGGAATGGTCTTCCTAAAATGATTGAATTTATTTATCTTCTTCCCATATCTAAAATAATAAATTTCATGGAAAGTTAAATTTATCAACCTTAACTTAACATCTTCTACATCTCCCTTAGATGTGTAATAAATCGATCAACTAAATGAGTTGTATGTTAACTTCTCCTATTCCTAACCCTTTAAAAGTTGATAGAGGCATTAGATTTATGCTAGGCTCCCAAATCACATATTGCTTCGACCATAAAATTTTTTACCAATAAGATACGAGATAGTAAAACATCCAGATCTTTAAGTTTTCGTGAAGCTTTTCCTTCGACCATAAGACTACACTTCACCGAGTGCAGCCGCCTGATCTAATAATTTCCTCTTTTTGTTGAGTATATCCTTCATAAATTTAAAATAATCGTGTAGTTGTTCTAAAGCTTTAACAAAAGGAAAATTTATCGACAATTTTTTTTAAAATGTCTAAGAATTTAACGAATCTTTTCCTTTATCTTGTTGATTTATTCTTTCGAGGAAATGGTGGTTATGGTCTTTCAACAAGAATTTTCATAGGTTTTAGAGGAAATCAGATATAAACTTTATTTTCTCCTTCGGGCTTCACTTTTTCCTTTTTTAACTACCGTTTTCTTTTTTAACTCTTGTTTCCAACTCTTTTTCCACTTCTTAACGAATAGGCCTTAATCCGTTCTTTTCCTCGATCTTTAGGATTTACTTCAACATTGTTAGGTAAAGTTCGCAAAGTTCATAGCTTAGTGTAGCATCAATATGCTCCAATTGGTTTTCTATGTTTTTAATAACAAACATTCTCGACTTTGTAATCGATTTCCTGTTGTTCACATCAGCCAATTCTTCCATGATAACTTCTTCTCCTCGAATCGTGAAATATTATAAAAACTCCGATCGATTAGAAGATCTATAATTTAAATTACCCCGATTGTTTGCATTTCCTAATAGGTTTACAGGATTGTTCCCCCACCGAGGATTACCAGATTAATATTCGGTTATTCTAATGCTCGACGATTCCTCTAACCTGGATTATAATAATACGGGTTATTTTGTCTATTATTTATCAAATTTATAGTTTCATATGAAGATTGAGCATCTACAATTTATCCTAATGAATTTTCATCTAATACTAGAAGTGTTTGAGAATGATTCACTCCGTATTGATCTATTTTCTTCAAAGATCAAGAATTTGAGAAACTATCATAAGCAAAGCATCTCAATCATAAATACTACTACTTTCAGATTTACCCTTTCAACAGGCTACTGAAAATTATTGGTAGCCATTTCTTTCAATTAAAGCATAAACTTCTTCAAAAGGTTTATACATTAATAATCCACCCACAAGAAGATTAATAATGGATCTAAGAGATCCTACTAATCTATTATAAAAAATTTTCAATAATTAACTAATCGCTAAAGCATGATGTGGACATTTCCTTAAAAGTTCTTTAAATCTTTCCTAAGATTCATATATAGATTCTCCCTCGCACCGACTGGAAGATGTAATATCGTTTCTAAGCATTACTTCCTAGATGGTGGAAAATATTTCTGATAAGAATTTTAAAAGTTCCCCCCAATTTCTAATGGGGACCAGTGTGCTAACAAATTAACCCAAGCCTTAGCCTTATCCCTTAGTGGAAAAGGATAAAGTCTAAGTCCCATAGGATCATCGCACACTCTATCATATTAAAAAGTAACACAAAGGTCTAAGAAACTTGTAAGATGTAAATTAGGATATTCATTAAAGAGTTCGTTAATGGCTGGGTTGCTTTGTACCATTTGGAAAATCACAGGTTTAAGCTCGTATGAATTAGCATCTACATTTGGATTTTGAATTTTTAAGTGAATTTCATCAAATATGGTTAGTACAATCTCTTAGTTGTCTAGATTGATGTTCATTTCCTATTCTTTAGTTTTTTACGTTGTTTTCCATTGTATTAAGATTATTGTGGATTTATAAGTTCTTTTTCACAAATAGCTAATTCTTCTACGAAGGTGTTCTAATTCCCGAATCGTAGGTGTTTCGCATATTTTTTTTAAAGCCGTGTGTTTTATTTTGAAGAGGGGTCGCCTATCGCAACGCCGTGAGTTTTTTTAATTTAATTAAATAAATAATTTGAAAAGTAGTATTTGATTTTGAAAATAATTTCAAATTGCTGTTTTAAGATATGAGACTAAACTCGATCTCAATATCCCAAATAGTTTATATAAACGAGCACCGCACCAAACCGTGTATCTATCCCCGAGGATAGACACTCGCTTGACGGTGGGGCTCGATTAAATAAACTAGAAGATTTAGACATCCGTTTGGTCTGCGAACCAATTTTATAAGCCGACAAAATTCCCCGCTAATACGAAAACATTAACAAAATGGTTTATTGTTCTGGTTATTCAAAATTCTGTCGTAGGCAAAGCCCCTATAGTTAATTACATCTTAAGTATTCGGAATCACCTAAGAAAACTCGATAATAATCAATTCTCGCTCTCAAGAATTTCAAAGTTTAAGTTTTCAAGGGATTGAATTTTGAATTTCACTGTGGAATGGATCAAATTTGGAACATTTTGTTTTGTGAATCCAAAGGAAGAAAAGTAGGAGAAACTTCGTATTCGAAGTGAACTTGTACTCGACTATCCTATTATATGGCTTGAATTTAGAGAAGTCCTAATATTTATTTAAATGTTTCTTGATTCCGCTAATTTTAGTTAATTAGGACTTATATTTCATACGATAGAATCATACAAATAAATTTCAGAAGATGTGAGGGTTTATGTCGTATCGAACGAATTACCTCGGAATCCTAAAGCCGGTTAGGGCTTAATTTACATGACCCGATCATGCAAATGCCTAACAAAAGGCCGAGGGTTTATGCTGCGCTAAGCAACCACTCAAGTCCTACGGTTTGTTGTTTAATTCGTGAGAAAGTCTTGCATGATGTGCATTCAAGTTTTGCCGATGACGATTAATGTGCCGCCCACCATGCTCCGAGCTCCTTGTTGTTAAAGAGGTTTAGTTTTAGAAGTCATAAATCGGGATGAGAAAAGTGTTTTCGTTTAGGAGAAAATCTTAATTTCCAAGTGTTTCTTATGTTTTAATTAAAACAAATCTTAAAGCCGATTATAACGACACTTGCTAAGATCCCAATGTCCTTCCGCATCATTATTTTTATCGGATTCACTTACCCGTATGAATTTGCTAAACTCAACCGAATGAGTTCCACACTTTCATTTAGACCTCCATGTGGAAATCCCGTTAGCAACACGTAGGTTACATCATTCGAGGTATTCCCGATCATCCAACAAGACATTTTAATTTAGTTATAATTGTAGTTTTGTGTTCGTTTGTGATTAAATTTTGAGTTATTTTATATTTTGAAATGTTGTGGCGGTGAATTTTATCTTGTAACGACTTTTAATTTAGTTTTGGTTTCGGCTTTTAAAGACTATCCTAAAGGTGTGTTTTCATGCAATGAGCTTGTTTTATCATGCAAGAAAAGTAAGTGTATCATAGCTGAATAAATTGCAATAATGTAAATTGCAAGACAAAGAATTGCAATAAAATAAAAGCGTACTCCGGAGAGTCTTCGTCATCCCAAGCCGCACTTAAAACATAATTAGAATATTTAAGCAAGTTCCTAGGTAAAGCTAAGGTAAGGGTTATGGTTTTCTACCAAATCTCTAATCCCATAGCTAGTCATCTCCTATGACGTCTAGGTTTTTTGTGTTTTTGTGTTTGAAGACGATTTTCATCATCAAAGAACAATTAAGTCCAATTATTCTTATAAACATCCTATCATATCGAGGAAGTGCTTAAGAATAATCTTAAACATCTTTTCAATATTTTCGTGATCGTTTTTTAAGTCCAAATGAATTTAATTATACAAATGAATTAATCGTCCGGAATTCAAGTTTTGTTGTTATCTTGCCTGAACTAGACACTCGAATATCCTATAAGTCAAGTAACATTTCATTTAATGTTCGCTAGGAGTTATGATAACTAAAACTTTCAAGGGTAAATCGGTATTCAAATGGTTTGATTTAAGTTGAAGGGTTTAAATTGGAATAGTGTTCAAGTTGATTTATATTTAATTTCTTTCGTTTTAAGTGATGTTATATTTAATTCAATTTAATTCAATTCAATCGAGTTTTAATTTAATTTAATTCACCGAGTTCGATTCGATGTTAAATTAATTTAATTGAGCCTGATTTAATTTTAATTTAATTTAATTTAATTTAATTTAATTTAATTTAATTTAATTTAATTTAATTTAATTTAATTTAATTTGATTTAATTATTTAATTTAATTTAATTTGATTTATTTTAATCAATTTAATTTAATTTTACTTAATTTGATTTAATTAATTTAATTTAATTTAATTTAATTTAATTTTTAATTTCATTAATTTAATTTATTTTTATTTAATTTAATTTAATTTAATTTTTAATTTAATTTTTAGTTTTAATTTAAATTTTTAAAAGAGTTTAATAATTCAATTTTGGCTTAATGATTAAGTCTTTTAGTATTTTAAATTGAGTTATCATTTTAATTAAGAATTGAATATTAAAGAGATAATTAATTTAGGGATTTTTAAATTAAAGAATAAATCTCTTCCAATAATATCCCTATTTTAATAATTCCAATTTTATTATTCTTCCAAATTTAATCCATTATTTAATTAAAGTTTAATCATTTTAAAATTGTTTAATGGGTTTTCACTTAATTATTTAAATTTCAATCATCCAAATCAGATTAGATCAAATATTTTACTTGTTAATTTTTTATTAAACCTAAAGCTTTACCAAGTGATTAAAAATTTTAATTACCATTTTACCCTTGCTCATTGAATTTCATAACCTACCAAATTGAACTTAAATGAACTTGAAATTTTTATGTGACTTCACTCATATGTCAATAAAGACATGAGAGGAGAAAATGTGATTTTTCTGTATTTAATTTATTTTATATAATTATTTTTGGTAGAAAATAGTGATTTTCACAAAATTTGATAACACAAGTGAAAAGCTGTCTCAAGAAATTAAGGATATTCCTAATGACCAGAGGACCACTTGGACTAATTTTGATAATTTTTTGAATTATATTATTTTTATTATAATTATTTTATGTTTTGGGAGGTTAATTATTTTAAAAATAAAATAAATGTTAAAAAATGAATTTTATATTTTTCAAAAAACCCCCGATATCAAGGAAACCAGAGAAGCAAATTTTGCAATTTTCTCATTTTTCTACGATTTATTATAATTATTTTAGTGAAAATGCTAGAAAATACATTTTTTTAATTTTAAAATTACCCTAGGCTTTAAAATTTAATATCTCACTAAATAGACCTAAGAAAATGTGGATTTTGTTCCTAAGTGATTAAAATTCAAAATGAAATTCTTAGTGAATTTTATTATTTTTGTGATTTTTATTATTTTTAATTATTAAAAATATTAAAATATTATTAAAAATCAACTTTTTTAGAAAAATTGAAATTTAAATTTTCTGATTCCCTGATATCAGAGAGGCTCCAAAACCAATTTGGTGAATTTTTGAAAAGTATTTTAAAAATTATGAATTTTTAAAGTTTAAAATGGCTAAGCGGCTTAATCAACTCCAATTATAGGGCTAAATCAAGTCCAATTGACCTCAAATTTTATGGTAGATTCTCTGATCCTGAAGGTCAGTGGAGAATTGATTTCAAGTCAATTTGATGCATGGTTAACTCTAATTAATTAAAGACCTATTTTCGTGTTTAAGCTAATTGTGGTTGTTTTAAAAATAACTAAGTCAAAACCTATTTTTCCTAGGTTCTCTCGGTCATAAGCAACATCACCAAATTTTCCTAGAATTTATTTCACAACATGCTATTTATTGAATTAAAATACTCAAAAACAAGAATATGAATTAAAAATCAATAACTCTTTATAGGATGGCCTCCCCGACTTTGGAAAATTCAGGGAATGTTCCCAAATTCAGAGGCTTCAAAAGCCCTATGGTCTCATGCCATGGTGAATTCTATACATGCATGGAGAATTAAAAGTATGCAGAGAGTAAATAAATTATAAAAAATAAAATACGATGAAATTAAATGATTTCTTTTCCACATTATTCTCTTCGTTCACCGAGCAAGAGGGTATTTTTATTTTATTTTTCTGATTTTTCTACACAAGAGATATGAATTTTGAAGTTTAGGGAATTAAATAAATAGAAAAAATACCCTAATTTTCTATTTATCCACGCGGCGCCGCGTCAACCTCGCCAGCCCGGTGCCACGCGGCGCGCTCCCATTCGACGCCGCCATTCGAGTCGCCACCGGGCCCCGCGGTTCTCGCACCGTTCCCCCGGTCCGACGCCATCCGAGCCGTTCGTCCGCGTGTATTGAATGGACGACATCCGTTCATCGTCCCCGAGCGCTCTCACCCGAGAGCCGTCCACACTAAATCTCTAAGATCTCACTCGATACTCAATGAATTTTGATGTTTACGCTCTATGGATTCGCTTCAAGAGACGAACACAACTATACGGTTATCATGCATTGAAATTAAGGCATTTGAAATGGAGAATCTCCGTGTTCTGGATGAAGAATTAGTTCATACCTTTCGCTCGTGTCGCCGCTTCAATCCGAGAACCACAGACCTTCGACGGGATCCCGCAAGCTCCGCAAGATGAAGTCTCCGGTCCGGTGAATTGTCTAGATGTGATTTCGACCAAGCCCGATCACAAAGCTTGGAGGTCGGAGCAACCGGGTGGCTCGGATGGGGCTTTGTCGGGGTGGACACCCCTTCCCTCGTCCGTGAAGGCGGTAGAGCCAATCAATTGGGATCGTTCACCGCGGAGAAGCCGGCCCCGAGCCAGAATTTCAACTCGAAATCGAGCTCACGAGAAGAAATGACAGGGGGATCTCACTGGGGATCAAGTGCTCTAAGGGTGAGGTAGTGGTCCGGAACAATTTCGCGCAGTTTTGGCGAGGTTTGTGCTCGGCCCTCTCATGGTCGAGAGGGGCGAGCTTGGGACAGAGAGGGCAGCAGGGCCTCCTGTGGGGAGTTAGTGGCTGGGATCACCGCCCGGTGAGGAGAAGAACATCCATGGTGGACACCAGGCATGGGCACTTTCTACAAGGGAGAATTTCAATGTTGGCTCACACGTGGCCATGGTGCTTTCCTATTAGCCTCCAGGCATTTCCCCACGGCTGCATCGGCCACCATCTCGTCGGTGGAGGCCGCAGTCAGCTAGTGCAATCAATTAGCATTGGCCATGTGTAAAGGGTTTGGATTGAAATGGAATGGGGAAGACCATCTGGTTGAAATTGGTCAACCCATTGGTTTTGGGCCGGGTGCACCTCCCCTGGTCTTGGGCTGAAAAGGATCACTTGGGTCGCCCAAGAGAGAATGGTGTGGTCTCCATCCATGATGAGGTGGCTAAGCATGGTTTAGTGTGTGACATGCTTAAGGTAAAAAAGGGGTTAAGGAGGATTAGGAAAGGGGCCCCTCCTTTTGCCATTAATGGCTTGATCACATGTCAAGCCTTCCATGGCTTCATTTGGCTTGTCCATGGCTTGCATGGCTCACCTTTGGCTTGGGAAAAGGTTTGATCAATTTCATGAAAATGGATTTTAGGAATTTTTGGTAATTTGATGGAAATTTGTATGAAACTTGATTTGGAATAATTTGATGGTGAATTTAGGACTTAGGTAATGGCTTTAATTAAGTGGATGGCAAATGGAGATGTCATGTGGGCTTTAGGGTAGATTTTGGGCCTTTGAATGTGGTGAAGGAAGTGGGCTCTTAGGAAAGTTTAAGGGAAAGTGGGCTCTTTGAATTTTAGAATGGGCATTTGGGATAAAGATTTTAGTGAAGAACTTGTGTCAAATAAATGTCATGATTGGCTCGTGGATGTGTCTATGAAGTGGCTTGAGTCAATTTGGTGTGATTTGGAGTTGAATTGGTTTGAATTTGGGCTTTATTTGGTAAATGGGCCAATATGGGTCCAAGTGGGCCAAGTTGGGCTAATGTTGGGCTAGGGTTGAAATTGATGTAAAATTAATGTTGAGAAATGTTTATGGGAGTGTTTCAAAGAGGTTTTAGCTTTGGTTGGGCTTTGATTTTGGGGTTTGGGCTCATTTGGGTTAGGTTTGAGTTTAGGTCAAAAATGGGCCTTTTAGCCTTGGGTTGAATTTGAGTGGGGTTTGGGTCTAAATTTTGGGCAAATCATGTTAGTGTTTTGCTTGTGGGAATGCTAAGGAAGATTTAGAAAAGGTTTGGGGTTAATTGGAGTTGAATTGGGTGAGTTTGGGTTAGGTTTGGGTCATGGGTCCAAATTGGGCTTTAAGGCCAAAAGTGAAATTGGATCCCAAATGTCAATCAAATTGGACTTGGATTTGGTCTAGATTGGTGTTGGGAATGTTGAATTGAAGTTTAGAATTGAATTGGACCAAAATTGGGGTCAATTGGGTAGGTTTGGTTTAACATTGGGTTCACTTTGGGTTAAAATGGGCCATATTGGGGGTTTTGACAAAAGTAGGGTAAATTGACAAAATTGGCCCATGGTGTAGTTGGACAAAATTAAATTGGGAATATTTTGGATTTTTTGGAATTTTCTGGGAATTTTCTGAATTTTTGGATTTTTGGGTCAAGAGGGGTATTTTGGGTATTTGGAGGGTATTGGGAGGTATTTCTTGGAATTTTTGGTATTTTTGGGTATGGATGATCAATTTAAGTGATGTGGAAATGTTTGGGATCGATTTTGGAGAATTTTGGGTAATTTGGAAATTTTTGAGAAATTTGGGTAATTTCGAGGGTTTTGGGTAGATTTAGCGGGTGTAGGCGTCCGAGGGTCAAAAATTGAAAATTTGGGAAATTGAAGATTTGTGGATCTAATTGTGGATAGAAGTCTTCCTTTCTGCTTTTGAGTGCTTAGGATCTAGCCTTAGGCTATTCCTTTGAGCTCATCTTAGAGGACTATGAATCGGGACTCGCTTTTAGAAATTTAAACCACTTCTAAACTCCCCGCAGACTCCACAAACTCGACTATAGACCCTAATCACCTAGAGGGTTGAAATCAAATATGGAAGTTTAAGGATGAGTTCCTATGTGACTCTGTGGCCTTAGGTGCCCACAGTGGCTGAGTGCAGTGAAGGGCGACTTACACTACACTTACACACTACATTTCCAGCACACTTCCTAAAACCACACCCATACCCAACTTAACCTCCTGACTCATGTGAGTGATTCACATGGATGGTCCTTAACCCCTAAGCCCTTGCTAAGAGGGTTAGGAGCAACATAGCGAATGCCTCAAATGAGTCCTTTCATGGAACTCATCCTTTAAACTTCCCATTTGATTTCAACCCTCAGGTGATTAGGGTCTACGTCAAGTTTGTGAGTTTGCGAGGAGTTAAAAGTGGCTTGAATTTCTAAATGGTGGGTCCAGATTCTAGTCCTAAGATAGTCAAAGGAAAAGCTAAATCTGAGACTAAGAGAGAAGAAGACCTCATCGAAAATGAGGTCAACAAATGGACCCCCAATAGGTGTGGTGGTGACGGAGCACACCGCACGTATTGGCATTGACCGAAACGATCAACAAAACCAACACAGACGTCCAAGTGACAAACTTAGGACGAAATAGAGGAGTTTTCGCTGGGGAGTAGCAAGTATATCTCTGAAACTGAAGATTCTTGAACTCTCGTTAGGGAAAGGAAAAGGAGGTAAATTCCTAATCACATGACCTGGGGGAATCTCGATTTAGATTTTATTTTGTTTCAATTTGAGTTTTGATGTGTGAGTTTAGATTTTAGTTTGAAGTTTCAATTTAGATTGAAGTTTGTCAAAATTAATTTGAGGGATTTGATTTGAAATGAAAATTGGAATTCTGAGGTTTTAGATGTAACATCTTCAACCTCGAAAGAAAATTGAATTGATTGGATTGAATCATTGCAATGAGAAGAGCTCTCAGAGCAATGCGGTATTGGATGTAAAATCCTTAACCTCAAAAGTTTGATTTTGATGTATTTCATCACAATAGGGAAAGAATCCTAAAGCAATGCAGTCTCGGATGTAAAATCCTCAACCCAAAAGTTTGAATTTGATGTATTTCAGTGCAATAGGGAAGAATCCTAAAGCAGTGCAGTCTTGGATGTAAAATCCTCGACCCAAAAGTTTGAATTTGATGTATTTCGGTGCGATAGGGAAGAATCCTAGCGAGTGCGGTCTTGGATGTAAAATCCTCGACCCAAAAGTTTGAATTTGATGTATTTCGGTGCGATAGGGAAGAATCCTAAAGCGAGTGCGGTCTTGGATGTAAAATCCTCGACCCAAAAGTTTGAATTTGATGTATTTCGGTGCAATAGAGAATAATCCTAAAGCGAGTGCGGTCTTGGATGTAAAATCCTCGACCCAAAAGTTTGAATTTGATGTATTTCGGTGCGATAGGGAAGAATCCTAAAGCGATGCGGTCTTGGATGTAAAATCCTCGACCCAAAAGTTTGAGTTTGATGTATTTCGGTGCGATAGGGAAGAATCCTAAAGCGGTGCGGTCTTGGATGTAAAATCCTCGACCCAAAAGTTTGAATTTGATGTATTTCGGTGCAATAGGGAAGAATCCTAAAGCGATGCGGTCTTGGATGTAAAATCCTCGACCCGAAAGTTTGAGTTTGATGTATTTCGGTGCAATAGGGAAGAATCCTAAAGCGATGCGATCTTGGATGTAAAATCCTCGACCCAAAAGTTTGAGTTCTATGTATTTCAGTGCAATAGGGAAGAATCCTAAAGCAGTGCAGTCTTGGATGTAAAATCCTTGACCCAAAAGTTTGAGTTTGATGTATTTTAGTGCAATACGGAAGAATCCTAAAGCAGTGCAGTCTTGGATGTAAAATCCTCGACCCAAAAGTTTGAGTTTGATGTATTTCAGTGCAATAGGGAAGAATCCTAAGCGAGTGCGAGTCTTGGATGTAAAATCCTCGACCCAAAAGTTTGAGTTTGATGTATTTCGGTGCGATAGGGAAGAATCCTAAAGCGGTGCAGTCTTGGATGTAAAATCCTCGACTCAAAAGTTTGAATTTGATGTATTTCAGTGCAATAGGGAAGAATCCTAAAGCAGTGCAGTCTTGGATGTAAAATCCTCGACCCAAAAGTTTGAATTGGATGTATTTGATTGGAGATCTGGAAGATCGAACTCGAAATTTGATTGAGACTTGAAATCTGGAAAGATTGAATTTGAGATTTCGAAGGATGAGTTTGAACTCGATTGAAATTTGATTTAAGATTTGATTTGAAATTTGGAAGATCAAATTTGAAATTTGATCGGGAGTGGATTTGGAATTTGATTTAGAATTTGATTTGTGATTTGAAAAGATTGAAATTTGATTTGGAATTTGGAAAGATTGAATTTGAAATTTGATTGAGAATTTGATTTGTGATTTGATTTAACATTCATGTTGATTTCGTTTATCTTTTAATGGTTCAAATTTTATTTTATCGTTTATTTAATGTTCATGTGAATTTGGTGTTCGTCATTTTTAGATTTTTTTTTTAGAAAGTTTTCTTTTATCCCTTTTTTTATTTCTTTTACGTTTCTTTGTTCGAAGTTCATTTAACTTTAATGGCGTTTCCCAATCGATTTGCACTAAAAGAGGTGAAGGCCAAAAATGTGACATGGTCACTTTCATTCCAATCATGTTGAAAATACATCATACAACTCGATCTGGAATATATCTCATACAATCCATGTAGACTCAAAACGGACTGTGTATGATCTTTTTGTCGATCCATCAAAAGAAGCATCTGTCAAAAATCCATGTCTGAATAGTGGGGTACATGGTTAATAACATCACCTTCCAAGCCATCCTTGGCAAGGATGCCGGCTGGATGTACGTTGGAGGTGTGATATCTCCCATGTAACTCACGGCTCGTAAGGCGGAGGTTCTCTAGCTACGGGTGCAGTTGGAAATGGTAAGGTGTCTTTCTGTCATCCATTCTCTCGAAAGTAACGAGATCCGCTTCATCGGTACTCCGGTATGCGATGCTTAGCGATATCCGCCCGTTGCCCTTCGATATCATGACGGAACCTACCGGTAAAGGTATCTTCACCGGCCCTCGGAACTCACCCGGGCTCGCTATCCGTAGGTCGGATCCGAACATGATGTCACACTCGTTCGGGAAAGGGCGTGCGAAGGTCGACGAAGTCGTGGTGATGCTATGTGTGGGGGTATGCGGTCACCTTTGTTTGTAGATGTTGATAATGCGGCTATTGGGTATGCGATCCGCTGGCGTACCCTCCATGTTATCAATCTCTTTACCATTCTCTTGATGACTAATGGCATCGGATCTACTTGCCCATGACGGAGTATTCCGGTGGGTTTCCCTTCTTGTCTTCAGCAAAGTTGTAGCGGCATCCGCATTGTATTGTGATTCTTCCCTTCCCCGGCATCCATCTCGGGGTTCGAGTAGGTATTTTCCCTTAGGCGGCCTGCTCGGCCCATTCTTTTCAAATCCGGATACAATCCACGATTCTGTCATTGTTCATACTCGGAGAATACGTCGGTATGTAGCTCGAGGCCCTACTAGTATATTGATTCTTTTTCCTTTAATTTTCTCGAAGTATTCAAAGGTTTTCTTTTCAACATTCTGCATTCTGTCCAGCTCGTATTCCGGAATGATCTGCAGGTGGCGAGGCCTTGTGACATATTGTGGGATATACGGTTCAATCCCTTCACGTTCTCCTGCATACCTCGGCTCCTCAGGGATGATGCCGGTTGGGACATCCCCCGGGGTTGCTTCTGCAACAAGGTCATGCATCACTTGTGGTTCTATCCGATGGCGTGGTAGCCTTCTTTCTTTTGATCTTCGGAGGTTTCCACGGTCCTTTACGTTATCCTAGGAGCTGGCCTCCTTTCTTCGGGTTCTGGTGAACCGGTGTCCTTGAAGTGTATGTCTTGGCATTGCTAGTTGTCTCGTCGTGTTGGTCTGCGGCTAGTTTTGTTAACATCTTACGGATACGGCGATTCTTATTTCTTCGTTGCGTTGCTGTGAGAGTAGCTCTCCGCACTTCTTGAATCTCTGTGGGCGCGGCGCTGACAAGCCTGCCCTCTGCTGTAGCGACTACAGATTTCATTTTCTTGTCTTCTTCAGTATTTGCCTTTATCTTCTTGCTACTGGATTGGTGGCTTGGGCCACCCACTTTCATCCTTGTTTGCCGGGTAGTTCTTCTCGGTTAGCGGGACCCAGTCACTTTCCTCATGCTTGTAGAGCTGTCGGTGCGAAATCCGAGTCGATCTTGATTATCGCTCCATCTTTCACCCTCTTTTCATCGAGTGCAAGGCTTACGCCATTCTTAAAGTTCAGGACCAACCGCCCGTTCGACATTTCCCTGCGAAAAGACAAGGAAAAGGATCAGGGGCTGTACTAAGAACAAGAACATTAAGAAAATATTTATTAAAGACATTTTTTTTTCTTTTTATATATTTAACAGGAATGAAGTAGGATAAGATCAGAAAAGAGATTTTGATTTGGAAAAGAAAACAAGGAAAACTTTATTATCACGATTTTATTTATTTTAGCACATTTTATTATTTTTGGGTTCGGACCCGATCATAAGTAATTACTTTGCTGTGTTTCTTAGGGATGAAGAATTCATTCCTTCGAAACATCGGGTAGCGTAATACTTTTTCAAGTATCGTCCGTTAATCGGAAGCATATGTCGTTCTCCTCGGCGATTCACTAGTTGGTAGGAACCCCACGAGTATCTTGCTTCGACCACAAACGGTCCTTCCCGAGTGGGCTCAAATTTTGCTCCTATCTTGCGATGTGCGAGGATAGGTCTCTTGAGAACGAGAACTAAGTCACCAACTTTGAAGGTTCTTGGGCGGACCGGTTGTCATGGGCTTGAACCATCTTAGCTTGGTATAGTTCTAAATTGCATTTGCGGCTGCAAGTCTTTTCCCTTCCAAGCTTTCTAATTCTTCGAGTCGTAGTGTGGCGTTCTCTTCCATCGTGATCTTATTCGCAAGCTGCAATTCCGAGTGAAGGAAGGCTGAACCTCTAAAAGGTAACACTGCCTCGGACCCATACACCAGAGCGTAAGGTGTAGCTTGAGTAGGAGTTCTGAAGGTTGTCCGGTAGGCCCATAAGGCTTCTAACAATTTCTCGTGCCAATTTCTCTTATTATCGTCCAAAGTTTTCTTCAAGATTTGAACGAGAGTTTTATTAAAAGCATCGGCGAGGCCGTTTGCTCTTGGGTAGTAAATTGTTGAGTATCGCCAGTCGATTCCATGTCTCCTGACAAAATTGTTGATTTGTGTGCTTCGAATGCGACCCATGTATACGAGATGATCTGCGCGGCACTCCGAAATGATAGACAACTTGGTTCTTGAAAAGCGTAGCACGTGGTGTGCTTTCACTTCTCTAAGTGGAGCTGCCTCTGCCCACTTGGAAAAGTAGTCTGTAGCCGCAAGAATGAAACGATGTCCTTTTGAAGATGGTGGTTCTATCGGACCCATTATATACGTGCCCCGACATTCGAATGGCCGCGACGCAATTGTCGGATGTAGCACATTTGGAGGTTGGTGTAGAACCACTCCGTGCACTTGGCATTGGTGACGGCTCTTGGCGATTTTCATGCGGTCGGTCATCATCGAGGGCCGGTAGTATCCTAATCTTTTAATTTTCATTTTCATCTTCGGACCCGGCGGTGAGCGCCACGGAGTCTCGAATGCACCTCCTTAACAATTTCACGGGCCTCGGACCCGCTTAGGCACCTTAGCCACATTTGATCAAAAGACCTTACGTACGGTGTGTTATTTATTAATGCGTAGGACGAGTTCTTTTCTTGATACGATGGGTTAGCGACCTATCGTCTGGTAGCTTTCTGTTTGCGGAGTAGTCTATCGATGGTTGTCGCCTGATCTTTTGTGTTTTTTGTCACTACGCCACTTGATTCTTCTTCTTTTTCGATTTGTGTATTGTGTCCATGTCAAGTTGTGATAGGACTGACGTCCGTGAGCTGACACTTCCACTGATTCATCTTGCAAACGAGCAAATTCTTTTGCGAGACGGGCTAAAGCATCTGCTAAAGCATTTTCTTTTCTGGGAATTTTGTAGATCGTTACATTTGGAATTTGTTCCAACAACTGTATGACATACTAGAAGTATTGCTCGAGTCTTGGCTTTAAAATTCTGTATCGTCCGGCGATCTGTTGAGTGATTAACTGCGAATCCCCGTAGATGTTGATGTCTGTTTTTCCCATTTAAATAGTTAATTCCAGTCCCGTTATGAGGGCTTCGTATTCTGCTTCATTGTTTGTACACGGTTTTGTCAAGTGGTAGGAGTATCTTAACATCCCCTGCTCCGGTGTTATAAAGATTAGCCCGATTCCTGCCTTACCGAGCACTATCACTTGCGATTCTTCGTCTTTGTGTGCTGAAGATGCTCCGTCGAAATATAAATCCCAACGTCGATCATCGAGGTCTTCTAGGTTCATTATTTGTTCATGCGGCAAATCGTCATTGAGAGGAGATTCGGCCGGCAAAGGGTGTCTTGCGAGGAGTACGCTAAGACTTGTCCCTTTACGGCACGCGGAGGCACGAAAGTTATATCGAATTGCGATAATATCATTGACCATGCGGCAAGTACGTCGGAAAGTGTTGGACGAGTCATCAAGTATTGCAATGGATTAAACTTCGAGATCGGGTTGACCTTATGAGAAAGCATGTAATGCACGAGCTTTTGAGCGGCGAAGATCGGGGCCGAACAATGCTTCTCGATTGCGGGATACCTTACTTCCGTCGGAAGTAAACGACGGCTTAAGTAGTAAAGAGCATTTTCTTTACCCTCATCATTGACACAGGGCTAACGGGGCTCCGAGAGAAGTCGTTTAAAGCCGCGGTGTAAAGTATCGGCGGTCTACACGAGGCCAGGGCTGCTAAGACGGGAGGTGTCATTAAATATTGTTTAATGTCCTCGAAGGCCTTACGGCATTTTTCTTCCCAAATAAATTTGGCGTTCTTTTTAGCTAGTGCCGAGAAAGGTGACACCTACCTGACAAGTTTGAGATAAAGCGTCGAAGATATGCCAGCTTCCCTTGAAAAGATCGTAGTTGTTTTAAGGTTTTGGGAGGCGGCATTTCTAAGATAGCTTTAATCTTCTCCAGGTCGATTTCAATTCCACGATGTCGGACAACGAATCCTAAGAATTTCCCGGGGTGACGCCGAAGGCGCATTTTAAGGGATTCATCTTAAGGTTAAATTGTCTTAATCGTTCGAAAACAATTCTCGAATCATACGAGGTGGTTTTCCTTTACTTTACTTTTGATGACCACATCGTCCACGTAGCATTCGACTTGATTGTGGATGAGATCATCAAAAATTCTCGTCATTGCTCTCCGGTAGGTTGCTCTGCGTTCTTTAGTCCGAATGGCATCAACTTGTGTAGCAAAATACTCGATCGGTGTCTCGAATGCTTGTAAGCTTTTCATCTTACGGAGCCATTTTTATCTGGTTGTATCCTTAAGATCCATCCATGAACGAGAATATTTCATGTGTTGAAGCGATGTCGATCATTAATTCGGGATCGGTAGAGGGAATTCATCCTTTGGACATGCCTTGTTTAAATCTCTGAAGTCCGCACAGATTCGATCGACCATTCTTCTTTCGACTGGCACCACATTGGCTAACCAAGTTGGGTATTGTTCTTCATGGACAAATTTAGTGTACTATTAGCTTTTTAACTTCGGTATGACTTGTTGTTCGATTTATAGACGCATTCTTACGGGACCTTGTACGTCGGGACAAAAGTAGGATCCACTCCTAGTTTATGGATTGCGACCTACGGAGCTATTCACGGCATCTCGTCATAGTTCCAAGCAAAAGCGAGTCTTTAAATTCCATTAATAACTTGATTATTTCTTCGGAGTCTTCTTTATTGAGTAAGGAGCTAACAAAGGTAGTTCTAGGCTCTTCGCTAGTACCTAAGTTAACTTCAGTTAACTCATCCATTATAGATTTAATTTCTTCTTCAAATTCGGTGGAGCGTCTCCAATTTGTAAATCTTCGAGTTCGTACTGTAGTTTCCATGCGGTTTTCATTGGACTTGCAAGTGACAACCAAGCAAAATTCGGTATCGTCGGCGACCCTGCGTGCCGAATCCGAGTCCATGCTTTGAATTGTGTGGACGACCGAAGTTATTCCATAATTTTTCAAAATGTTGTGATTGGCCTTTTGTCCATTGTCGAGGTAAGAAACCACGTTGAATTAAATTTTGAACACGGGGAGAGTACCACTCGAAAGGTAATTCCATTAATTCCGATGAAGTGACATCTTTGAATTGTACATTATTTTCGGTTTTGGAGGAAGAAGCATCGCGGTAGAATTTGATTGGCCTTGCACCATCGTTACGTACCTCTTTGACCACCATACCCTCGATCTTATTAGAATGGATCGGTGTCAGGGTCATAGTATGTACATAGTGGTTAATCTTCTCGTACATTGATTTGTATTCTTCGTTCTTCTCATCTTCGAGAGAGATCTTGAATTGCGGTTTCTTCTGACTTATTGTCGTTGCTTCTTGCTTGATTTCTTTTTCTTCTTCGGAACTATCTTCCCGATCAACATTGATGGCTGGTTTCCTCTGTCCCAGCGCCACTAACGTCTACTACCGCGGCCTCGTCCCCGGCCTCGACCTCGGATGCGAGTTGTGGAGAAACCTTCACCATCTCGCCGGAAGGGAGTGGTGAGTGGCTGGTTGGACTAGAACTTCAGGTTCTTCGTCGTCCTCAGCTTTCTTTGCTTTATTTGTTACGGTATCTCCGGAGAAGATCGTTTTCTTTGGCGGTGCATAATAAGCTGCATCTTCATGGATTCCAATTTCATGTACGGAGAATGGTTGTAAGTTGCCTTTGATACACTGTTCCCCTCCATCATAATATTTGATGCACTGATACAGAGATGATGGTACCATCCTGTTTTCATGTATCCACGGTCGGCCCAGTAGAGCGTTGAACGACGTTTCTGAATCAATTATGTGAAATTTTGCGGTTGTCTTTGCTAAGTCACCGGTCTTCATCAGTAGTGTTATTGACCCGAGGGCTCTTTCTCCTTTACGGTTGAATCCTCTTAATAACATTTTGTCGGCCTCGAGCTCACGAGCATCAATTTCCAAGTATGCTAGTGTTCGAAGACTCATTATATTGATTGATGCTCCGGATCCACCAATACTACGGAGAGCGTAAACTTCCCAATTGTAACTGAAATGTACAACGGTCGGTTGTGATCTGCTGTCCCAAGTAGTAGGTCACTGTCTGTGAAGGTAACGCCTCATTGTTCCTTTAACGAGCAAACCTCATCTAAGGAATCTCCGGCCATTTGAGCTAAGCAAATTTTTGAATCAAGTAAGGCCTTGATCAGAGCTTCTCTCATCTCCTATGATAAGATGAGAGCATCGTAAATGCTCAGTTTGGCCGGTAGTTTCCTAAGATGGGCTAGCACGTTGTAGTCCACTTTGTTCTCATGCGTCTCGGCTTCTTCTCGAATGGGTATTTCTTCTGTTGGGGTTGGTTCTTCTTGAACAACCACACCTTTCCTTTGTCCTTTGGACCCATTCTTGGAGGTAGAACTCTTCCACTTCTTAAGTTGACTTCTGTAATTTCTTCTGAATCTAGTGTTGAGTTCGCCGGTGTCACCTCCTGAATTGGAATGACAGGCTCTTTCGGATTATCTTCAGAATCTGAAGGTTCTAACTCTATCGTGACTGGAGCTCCTCGAAACTCACAGATAGATCCGTTGCTTGTTGAACTCTCGTAGCCCCCTTGATGGCTGCCTTCTTCGTTATTTTGCTCGTCGAGATCGTGTATGATTTGAGAATTGTTGTTGGTATCGAAGTCGATGTCCGGATTGTCGCTAGTTACGTAATAGTTAGAAAGCGGTCAAAACGTAGCCAACGCCATCACCCTTATCATTATATGATCCCACCGAAGTGAGCGAGATAATCATACAAAATCGAGAGGTTCGAGGGATTTCTCCCCCGAATCGGAAATAACTATCCTAGGATAAGCGGCCCCTAGTCTCAGCCTTAGGAGTCTCGGTCCTCTCTTCTTCGTAGATTTTCTTCTTCTCTTCGATCGCCTCTGTTGAGGTGGTTCTTCCATCGCAAGTGATAGTACGGCTAACGTGGTCTCGAACTCCGAATTGAAGCTCGCACGAAGCGGTTCGGATGTCGTCTAAAATCTTCTTCGAAGACCTCGTCCGAGCGATAGTCCATCCATTGTCGGTTGCATAGGGATCTATCGGAATGACGGGATCGGTTGAGATAACATTGACGGAACCTCCTTTGCGGGGTTCCTTCATGTACTCCTTCGGGATTGTTATATTCCCTTTCCGAAGGTTGTCGTTGAGCCAACTTTTAAAGGTAATGCAATTTTCTATCTTGTGCCCAAGCATCCGGTGGTAGGGGCAAAAGTTGGGATCACCGTTCTTGTTGACTTCCTACGGGTCTTTTAGGCTCCGGCGGCTGGAAATGCTGGAGTCTTCATCGAGACTACGGAACATTTTCGATGTCTTGCTTCATTCTTGAACGGATATTCTGCTGCTCGGAAGCTCCCTCGATGTACGTTGCGGACGAGACGGTTGTTCATACTGCGGAGACGACGATGCGCTGGACCGGGGTTGCTTGGTAATTCGTTGTGGTTCTTTGCGGCCGATTCGGGTGGTATTTGCATCGGTTGCTTGCCTTTGTCAACTCGTCTGCAACGATCCCGGATTTCTTTTGAAGGTCTTCACCGGCCACGCTTGTCCGTCTTGTCGGCGAAACTTAATTGCTTCGCCTCTTCTTGCAAGCTTCCGGCCTTGCTTAACAACTTCTCGAAAGTCTTAATAGTGAATCCTTTGAGGAGAAGTGCTATCGGGCCGTGAATGCTTTTAAGCAAGATGCCGACCGCATGTTGTTCTTGCGGTTGTGGTTCACACTTCATGCTTAAGTTCCTCCATCGAAGTATGTAATCCACCAAAGTTTCATTCGGCCTTTGTTTCTCTACCACTAAATCACCTATAGTTATGTGGTGCTGAGCTCCGGCGAATCGCTTGATGAAGAGGTTCTCTAGTTCTGAGAACGTCTTCACCGAGCCATTAGATAATTCTGCATACCGGTCGAAGGCGATTCACGACGGACTGGCGACGAAGCCTGATCGGAAGAGTAGTGCATCGCTCCGCCGGCATTACAACAAGCGGCACGAAAGTGTGCAACATGCTTGTCGGGGGTTCCGGTTCCATCGAAGGTCTTGAACGGAGGTGGTACGAAGCCTTTCGGGTATTGGACGGCGTCGAATTCTTCGGTAAGCTCTACCCGTCCGAATGGATGTCCCGCTCTTCGATTGTGCTAAGGCTTCTCGCACCTGTTGTTCTACCAAGTTCTTGATATCCTTTTCGGGGATCATACTTTGTGTTGTATCCTTTTCAGTGATCATCCCCATTGACGGATGTAATCTCCTTTCCTCCGTCTACAATGTGAATGACCTCTGGGGTGTCTCTCATGTGGTTGTACTTGACTCGGAGAGTGGCTAGAGCTACGGCCATCTCTTCCATCCTTTTCGCCATTTGAGCGATCGTGTCGTCTTTTTCCGGTTGCCTTCTCATCGGTTACGGCTCCTCTCTTCTGCGGCTGCAGGGAGCACCTTGCGAAGCCGATGAAGCTCGTGTCTCAACCATATTGATTTCCGCATATTCGTCATCCATGAATTCCGATGAATCGATCTTATCTCCGAACTTTTCTTCTCTTTCTTTTGCCAACCGTCGGATATCGGTTCTCGGCTTTTCCATGGCATCTTCTAGCGGGGCTTTACGTGTGTCTTTGCGGTTGTCGTGCGATAGGCTGCCGGGTCCCCTTTTCACGAGTCCCCTTTATCGCGGTAGCACTTTCTTCGGATTCCGGCCTCCGGCGAGACTTTCTTTCTCGGGCTGCCTGTTTCGATCTCAGCTGCCCGTAGTGGGACGCCATACCATCCTTCTAGCGACGAAGGTCTAGGACCGGATGGTGCGTCGGCCCCAAATGCTTTGGAAGGTGGTATCCTCCCTAATCCGCAATCCGAGACTACGACGGGAGGACTAGCCTTCATTCTTTTACTTGGCTTTTACGTCATGATGGCGGGTTCTACTCGGGGCCCGAAGGGATTCGGTCGGCACCCGCCCTATCCTTCGTAGAATCTCCGATACGGGGCGAGTTTTCCTTCCTTGCTAACTTTTCTACCAAAGTTTGCGATCGAGCGAAATGGCGTAGCTCTAGTTCTTTTCTTGCGGTTATCGTTGTAGTATGCGGGCCGAGGTAATGTGGCGACAATCTTGCGAACATTCTCTTCATCCTCTGCGGCGGAGAGGGGATGGAACCCGCTTCCTCCCGAAAGTGGTATGTAGTCGAGCGGCGGTGTATATTACGGTAGCGGTGTATATTCGGCGGTTACGGAATTTCCTCAGGAAAGCAATCTCGGCGGCTACGGCTTCTCCGGCGATCCTTCTACTTGTTTCTTCTTTGGGTCCTTGTCGATGACGGAATCTTTGAGCCGGACCCGATTTCGAAAACGAAGGTCTTACGATAAGATCCGTACCCTCCACGGTAACGGGTTTACCATAGTTCCGGATTTATTTCCCCTTTGATTTGGCGAAGTCGGGGTAGGTGCGAAACAACTAGACCGGTGGGGGTAGTAAGAACGATCCTCCTGCGGATGGCGGTACTCCTCCTAGTCGGGATCCTTTGCGGGGAGGAAACTCTTGGGTCGACCTAAGGTTGAACTCGAGCGGCGGTTCCTCGGCTTCGGATACCTTGTTCGTCGGTCGCGAAGAGGGAGACGTCGGTGACTTTGACATTCGTGTTTTCGAATCCTTGTCCGAATCGGATGATCCCATTGTCGGGCGGCTCATCCTTATAGACGGCGAAGTCCGGTCCGTTAGTGAAGGAGAAAATCGGCTTCGGGGCTTCCATTTCGCGGGGTAGATTCGGTTGTCGATCCCGAGTTATGCTTCTTTTCTTTAGGACGAAAAGAAAGGAATTGAAAAGAGTCCGAACTCATTCTTGTTCATGTATTTATAAGAGGGAATCATTCGTTAAAAGAGTCACTTATTAGAGGGTTTGTTTATTTAGAACGGAATGTTCAAAGGTGTAGAGAAGGTAAGGAACCCGATTCAGAGTTGGAAAGGAAAAGAAAGTCTTAAGCAAGATTTCTCGACTCAAAGGATCACTCCTAAACTAACACCTATTGGGGGTCCACCCCACCTCAAAAATGAGGTAAAAGGATTTTGGAACCTCTCTGTTTAGGGGTGTCTAAACAGTGGCTCCTAAATCCGAGAATGTTGGCTATACTTATTCAAGATAGAAATGAACATAGTATTCCAACGGAAAGAAGGGTAGTTTGATCCACTAAGGACATGGATACACTACCGATTTTTGAAAGCGTAACTATACGATTATAATGGAGAGAGGAATTTTCCCAGTAGAGTCGCCGAAATGCTGTCGGCATATTTTTTTTTTGGTCGTGTGTTTTGTGTTTTGAAGAGGGGTCGCCTACAGAAATTGTCGGCGAATTCTTAATTTAGTTTAAATAAATAATTTTGGAAAGTAGTATTTGATTTTGAAAATAATTTTAAATTTGAAGATTTTAAGATATGAGATTAAACCGATCTCACATCCCAAATAGCTTATATAAACGAGCACCGCACCACAAACCGTGTATCTATCCCTAAGGATAGACACACTGCTTGACGGTGGGGCTCGATTAAATAAACTAGAAGATTTGTGACATCCGTTTGGTCTGCGAACCAATTTTATAAGCCGACAAAATTCCCCTGGTTAATATGAAAACATTAAACAGGGTTTATATTACCTGGGTTCTTTAAAATTCCCTATAAAGGCAAGCCCTTATAGTTAATTACATCTTAAGTGACGGGAATCATCTAAGAAAACTCTCGATAATAATCAATAATTCTGCTCTCAAGAATTTCAAAGTTTAAGGTTTTCAAGGGATTGAAGTTTTGAATTTCAATAGGGAATGGATCAAATTTGGAACATTTTGTTTTGGGAATCCAAAGGAAGAAAAGTAGGAGAAATCACAGATTCGAAGCGAACTTCGGTAATTTCTCGACTATCCTATTGTTTGGCTTGAGTTTAGGAAAGTCCTAATGTTTATTTAAATGTTTTGATCCTGCCAATTTTAATTAATTAGGGCTTATATTTGTATGATAAAATCAAACAAATAGCCTCGAAGATGTGAGGGTTTATTGTCGTACCGGACGACTACCTCGGAATCCTAAAACTGGTTAGGGCTTAATTTGCAGTGCAAATGCCTAACAAAAGGTTGAGGATTTATGTTGCACTAGGCAAACCACCTCGAAGTCCTATGGTTTTGTTACTTAATTCTAGGAAAGATTTGCTAATGTAGATTCAGAGTTTCTTTGATGACGATGGCCGTCTTGCCCACCATGCTCAGAGCTCCTTGTTGTTGCAGAGGTTTAGTTTTAGAAATCATAAATCAGGGGATGAGAAAAGTGTTTTGGTTTAGAGCAAATCTTAATTTCCAAGTATTTTTTATGTCTTAATTAAAACAAATCTTAAAGTTGATTATAACGACACCGGTTAAGATCCCACGGTTCCATCCTTCCGGCATCATTATTTTTATCGGATTCACTTAGTCCAGATGAATTTGCTAAACTCAACTGAATGAGTTCCACACTTTCATTTAGACCGTGGGAAATCCCGTTAGCAACACGTAGGTTACATCATCCGAGGTATTCCCGATCATCCAACGAGACGTTTTAATTTAGTTGTAATTGTAGTTTTGTGTTCTGTTTGTGATTAAATTTTGAGTTGTTTTATATTTTGAAATGTTGTGGCGGTAAATTTTATCTTGCAATGACTTTTAACTTAGTTTTGGTTTCAGTTTTAGGGTCTATCCTAAAGGTGTTAGTTTTCATGCAACAGTTGTTTATCATGCAAGAAAAATAAGTGCAATGTAGTTAAATAAATTGCAATAATGTAAATTGTAAGAAAGTAAATCGCAATAAAATAAAAGCGTACCTGGAGGGTCTTCCCGTCATCCCAAGCTGCACTTAAAACACAATTAGAATATTTAAGCAAGTTCCTAGGTAAAGCTAAGGGAAGGGTTGTGGTTTTCTACCAAGTTCCTAATCCTATAGCTAGTCATTTCCTATGACGTATAGGTTCTTTGTGTTTTGGTTTGAGGACGATTTTCTTCATCAAAGAGTAATTAAATTCAATTGTTCTTATAAATGTCCTATCATATTGAGGAAGTGCTTAAGAAAAATCTTAAACATCTTTTCAATATTTCTAGGATTGTTTTAAGTCCAAATGGGTTTAATTATGCAAATGAATTAATTGTCCGAGAATTCAAGTTTTGTTAACTTGCTCAGTGAACTAGGACATTTGAATATCCTATAAGTGAAGTAACATTTCATTTAATGTTCTATTTAGGAGTTATAATAACCAAAGCTTTCGAGGGTAAATTGGTATTCAAATGATTTGATTTAAGTTAAAGGGTTTAAATTTGGAATAGTGTTCAAGTTGCTTTATATTTAATTTCTTTCTGTTTTAAGTGTTGTTATTTAATTCAATTTAATTTAATTTAATTTAATTTAATTTAATTGAGTTTTAATTTTAATTTAATTTAATTCAATTTAGTTTGATTTGATGTTAAATTAATTTAATTTGATTTGATTTAATTTTTAATTTAATTTGATTTAATTTAATTTAATTTAATTTGATTTAATTTATTTAATTTAATTTAATTTAATTCATTTAATTTAATTTAATTTGATTTTATTTATTTAATTTAATTTAATTTAATTTAAGTTATTTAATTTAATTTAATTTGTTTATTTAATTTAATTTAATTTAATTTAATTTACTTAATTTAATTTAATTTTTAATTTAATTTTATTTTTTAATTTTAATTGAAATTTTTTAAAAGAGTTTAATAATTTAATTTTAGTTTAATGATTAAGTCTTTTAATGTTTTGAATTTGAGTTATCATTTTAATTAAGAATTGATTATTAATGAGATAATTAATTTAGGGATTTTTAAATTAAAGAATAAATCTCTTCCTAAAAATATCCCTATTTTGATAATTCCAATTTTATTATTCTTCCAAATTTAATCAATTATTTAATTAAGGTTTAATTATTTTAAAATTGTTTAATGGGTTTCTACCCTTTAATTATTTAAATTTCAATCATCCAAATCAAAAGAGGATCAAATATTTTACTTGTTAATTTTTTTATTAAACCAAAAGTTTTAATTAAGGGTTAAAATTTTAATTACCATTTTACCCTTTAAGCTTAATAATTTCATAACTCACTAAATTGAACTCAAATGAACTTGAAATTTTTATGTAACTTCACTCATATGTCAATAAAGACATGAGAGGAGAAAATGTGATTTTTATGTATTTAATTTATTTATATAATTATTTTAGGTGGAAAATAGAGATTTCCAAGGAAAATTTAATAACATGACCAAGGGAAAGTTTCTGTCCTTAAGAAAATTAGGGGACATTCCTAATGACCAGAGGACCACTTGGACCAATTTTGGTGATTTTTTGAATTATATTA
Source organism: Papilionanthe hookeriana x Papilionanthe teres (assembly GCA_022702705.1). Lineage (NCBI taxonomy): Eukaryota > Viridiplantae > Streptophyta > Magnoliopsida > Asparagales > Orchidaceae > Papilionanthe > Papilionanthe hookeriana x Papilionanthe teres. Next base: position 160,137,711 of record CM040424.1, read on the forward strand.
TTTTTATTATAATTATTTTAAGTTTTGGAGTTTTAATTAATTTAAAAATAAAATAAATGTTGAAAAATGAATTTTATATTTTTCAAAAATCTCTCTAATATCAAGGAAATTAGAGAATCAAATTTTGCAATTTTCTGATTTTTCTATGATTTATTATAATTATTTTAGTGAAAATGCTAGAAAATACATTTTTTTTAATTTTAAAATTACCCTAGAGCTTTAAAATTTAATATCTCACTAAATAGACCTAAGAAAAATATGGGGTTTGTTCCTAAGTGATTAAAATTCAAAATGTGACATTTTGGTGAATTTTATTATTTTTGTGATTTTTATTATTTTTTAATTATTAAAAATATTAAAATATTATTAAAAATCAACTTTTTTAGAAAATTGAAATTTTAATTTTCTTAAATTCCCCTGATATCAGAGAGGCTCCAAAACCAATTTGGTGAATTTTTGAAAAGTATTTTGAAAGTTATAAATTTTTAAAGTTTAAAATGACTAAGTGGCTTAATCAACCCAATTAGTGGGGCTAACCAAGTCCAATTGACCTCAAATTTTTATGGTGGGTTCCTCTGACACTAAAGGTCAGTGGAGAATTGATTTTAAGCCAATTTGATGCATGGTTAACTCTAATTAATTAGAGACCTATTTTGGGTGTTTAAGCCAATTAGGGTTGTTTTAAATGAACCAACTCAAAACTTATTTTTCCTAGGGTTCTCTGGTCATAAGGAACATCCTCAAATTTTCCTAGAATTTATTTCACAACATGCTATTTATTGGAATTAAAATACTCAAAACAGCAACATGAATTTGAAAAGTCAATAACTTTTTATAGGGATGGCCTCTGACTTTGGAAAATTCATGGAATGTTCCCAAATTCAGAGGCTTTAAAAGCCCTATGGTCTCATGCCATGGTGAATTGTATACATGCTTGGAGAATTAAAAGTATGCAGAGAGTAAATAAATTATAAAAAATAAAATACTTGATGAAATTAAATGATTTCTTTTCCACATTATTCTCCTCCGTTCACTCGAGCTGACGGGTATTTTTATTTTTTTTTCTAATTTTTCTACACAGAGTTATGAATTTTTGAAGTTTAGGGAATTAAATAAATCAAAAAATACCCTAATTTTCTATTTATCCACGCGGCGCCAACTCATCCTTGGCATCTCCGAAACGCCGCGTGTCGCGCTCCCATTCGACTCCGCCATCTGACTCAGCGCTCCGGGCCCCGCGGTTCTCGTACCGTCTCCTGGTCCGACGCCATCTGAGCCGTCCGCCCGCGCGTGTATTGAATGGACGGCATCCGTTCATCGTCCCCGAGCGTCCTCACCCGAGAGCCGTCCACACTAAATCCCTAAGATCTCACTCGATACTCAATGGATTTTCATGTTCGTATGCTCTATGGATTCGTCTTGAAGAGACGAATACATCTATACTGTTATCATGCATTGAAATTAAGGCATTCGAAATGGAGAATCTCCAGAAGCTCGGGATGGAGAATTAGTTCATACCTTTGCTCAGAGAAGTGTGGCTTCGATCTGAGAGTTGTTGCACCTTCGATTGGATCCTAGCAAGCTCCAGATGAAGTCTCCGGTACGGTGAATTGTCTAGATTTGATTTCGACCAAGCCCGATCAGAAAGCTTGGAGGCTGGAGCAAGCTGGGTGGCCTGGAGATGGGGCTTTTGTGGTGGACACCTTCCCTGGTGCAGTGAAGGTGTAGAACCAATCAATTTGGGAATTGGCTCACCGTGGAGAAGTGTCCCGGTTTTGGGTGGAATTTCGACTCTAAAATTGAGCTCGCAGAGAAGAAATGGCGGGGGATCTCACTGGGGATCAAGTGCTCGTGTATGCGGAGGAGTACGGAACAATTTTGGCAGAGTTTCCTTAAGGTTTGTTTTCGGCACCTCTCATGGCCGAGAGGGGTGGTGTTTAAATAGGAGAGGGTGGAGGGCCTCCCGGGGAGAGTTAGGGCTTGGGATCAGCTGCTCTTGGCAGAGAAGAACAGCTCCGATGGCCCGCTGGGGATGGGGCGACTCGGCGGTGAGAATTCCAAGTTGGGCTCACATGTGAGCTCTCGGCCATGGTGTTTTCCGGCGGTACGGTGGCCGGCCGGCCGAGGCATGGGTCACCCTCGAGGCCAGGTGGGTCGGGGGCTGGGACTTGGTGCAAGCGATTGGCAAATGCCATGTGTAAAGAGCTTGGATTGAAATGGAATGGGGGGAAGACCATTTTGGGTTCAAATGAGTCAACCCATGGTTTTGGGCTAGGTTCACCACCCGAGGCCTGGTCTTGGGCTGAAAAGGGTCACTTGGGTCGACCAGAGAGAATGGTGTGGTCTCCATCCATGATGAGGTGGCTAAGCATGGTTTAGTGTGTGACATGCTTAAGGTAAAAAAGGGTTTAAGGAGGATTAGGAAAGGGGCCCCTCCTTTTTCCATTAATGGCTTGATCACATGTCAAGCCTTCCATGGCTTCATGTGGCTTGTCCATGGCTTGCATGGCTCACCTTTGGCTTGGGAAAAGGTTTGATCAATTTCATGAAAATGGATTTTAGGAATTTTTGGTAATTTGATGGAAATTTGTATGAAACTTGATTTGGAATAATTTGATGGTGAATTTAGGACTTAGGTAATGGCTTTAATTAAGTGGATGGCAGATGGAGATGTCATGTGGGCTTTAGGGTAGATTTTGGGCCTTTGGATGTGGTGAAGGATGGGCTTTTAAAATGGTTTAGGAAAGTGGGCTTTTGAATTTTAAAATGGATTTTGGGATGAAATTTTGGTAAAGGCTTAGGCCAAATAATTGTTGGGTTTAGCTCATAGATGTGTCATGAGTGACTTGAGTCAAATTGGGGGTGATTTAGGTTTGAATTGGGTTGAATTTGGGCTCTTTTGGTGAATGGGCCAATATAGGTCCAAGTGGGCCAAGTTGGGCCAATGTTGGGCTAGGGTTGAAATTGATGTAAAATCAATGTTGAGAAATGTTTATGGGAGTGTTTCAAAGAGGTTTTACCTTTGGTTGGGCTTTGATTTTAGGGTTTGGGCTCATTTGGGTTAGATTTGGGTTTAGGTCAAAATTGGGCCTTTTAACTTTGGGTTGAATTTGAGTGGGGTTTGGGTCTAAATGTTGGGCAAATCATGTTAGTGTTTTGCTTTTGGGGATGCTAAGGAATATTTAGAAAAGATTTGGGGTTAATTGGAGTTGAATTGGGTGAGTTTGGGTTAGGTTTGGGTCATGGGTCCAAATTGGGCTCTAAGGCCAAAAGTGAAATTGGATCCAAATTTCAATCAAATTAGACTTGGATTTGGTCTAGATTGGTGTTGGGAATGTTGAATTGAAGTTTAGAATTGAGTTGGACCAGAATTTGGGTCAATTGGATAGGTTTGGTTTGTCATTGGGTTCACTTTGGGTTAAAATGGGTCAAATTGGGGGTTATGACAAAAGTAGGGTAAATTGACAAAATTGTCCCATGGTGTAGTTCGACAAAATGAAATTAGGAATATTTGGGATGTTCTGGAATTTTCTAGGAATTTTCTGAATTTTTGGATTTTTTGGCCAAGAGGGGTATTTTGGGTATTTGGAGGGTATTGAGAGGTTTTCTTGGAATTTTTGGTATTTTTGGGTATGGATGATCAGTTTAAGTGATGTGGAAATGTTTGGGATTGATTTTGGAGAATTTTGTGTAATTTGGAATTTTTTGAGAAATTTGGGTAATTTCAAGGGTTTTGGGTAGGCTAAGCGGGTGTAGGGTCCCGGGGGTCAAAAATTGAAAATTTGGGAAATTGAAGATTGGGTGGATGTAAGTGGAAAGAAGTCATTTTGGTTGAGCCATGAACCCATATCAAGCCCATATGAGCCATGAAGCCATATCAAGTGAGGCATTCACTATGTTGTTCCTAACCCTCTTAGCCAAGGGCTTAGGGGTTAAGGACCATCCATGTGAATCACCCACATGAGTCAGGAGGTCAAGTTAGGTATGGGTGTGGTTTTAGGAGGTATGTGGAAGTGTAGTGTGTAGGTGTAGTGTATAAGTGTAGTGTGTGTGTAAGTCGGCCCCTTCACCGGACCGGGCCGCCGGGGCAGTCCTAAGGCCAACAAGTCCTATAGGAACTCATCCTTTAAACTTCCACATTTGATTTCAACCCTCTAGGTGATTAGGGGTCTACAGTCAAGTTTGTAGAGTTTACAGGGAGTTAAGAAGTGGTTTGAATTTCTAAATGGTGGGTCGCAATTCTAGTCCTCTAAGATAGTCAAAGGAAAAGCCTAAGGCTAGATCCTAAGTACTAAAAAGAAGAAGAGAAGACCTCATCAAAAATGAGGTCAACAGGGTAGTAAGAACAGTCCTCCTGCGGACGGCAGTACTCCTCCTAATCGGGAACCTTTGCAGGGGTGGAAACTCTTGGGTCGACCTAAGGTTGAACTCGAGCGGTGGTTCCTCGGCTTCGGATACCTTGTTCGTCGGTGCAAAGAGGAGACGTCGGTGACTTTGACATTAGTGTTTTCAAATCCTTGTCCGAATCGGATGATCCCATTGTCGGGCGAGCTCATCCTTATAGACGCGAAGTCCGATCCATTGGTGAAGGAGAAAATCGGCTTCGGGGCTTCCATTTACGGGGTAGATTACGGTTGTCGGTTCCGAAGCTATGCTTCTTTTCTTTAGGACGAAAAGAAAGGAATTGAAAAGAGTCCGAACTCATTCTTGTTCATGTATTTATAAGAGGGAATCATTTGTTAAAAGAGTCACTTATTAGAGGGTTTGTTTATTTAGAACGGAATCTTCGAAAGGTGTAAAGAAGGTAAGGAATCCGATTCGAGTTGGAAAGGAAAAGAAAGTCTTAAGCAAGACTTCTCGACTCGGAGGATCATTCCTAAACTAACACTATTAGGGGTCCACCCCACCTCGAAAAATGAGGTAAAAGGATCTCGGAACCTCTCTGTTTAGGGGTGTCTAAAGAGTGGCTCCTAAATCCGAGAGAATGTTGGCTATACTTGTCCAAGGTAGAAATGAACATAGTATTCTAACGGAAAGAAGGGTTGTTTGATCCACAAGGGACATGGATACACTTCCGATTTTTGAAAGCAGAATTATTTGATTAAAATGGAGAGAGGAATTTTCCCCAGCGGAGTCGCCAGAAATCTGTCGGCATATTGTTAGGTCGGTGTGTTGTGTTTTGAAGAGGGGTCACCTACAGAAATTGTCGGCGAATTCTTAATTTAGTTTAAATAAATAATTTTGGAAAGTAGTATTTGGTTTTGAAAATAATTTTAAATTTGAAGATTTTAAGATATGAGATTAAACCGATCTCACATCCCAAATAGCTTATATAAACGAGCACCGCACCACGAGCCGTGTATCTATCCCTAAAGATAGACACGCTTCGCTGACGGTGGGGCTCGATTAAATAAACTAGAAGATTTGTGACATCCGTTTGGTACGCGAACCAATTTTATAAGTCGACAAAATTCCCTCGCTTAATATGAAAACATTAAACGGGGTTTATATTACACGGGTTCTTTAAAATTCCCTATAAGGGTAAGCCCTTATAGTTAATTACATCTTAAGTGACGGGAATCACCTAAGAAAACTCTCGATAATAATCGATAATTACGCTCTACAAGGATTTCAAAGTTTAAGTTTTCAAGGTATTGAATTTTGGAATTTCAATAGGGAATGGATCAAATTTGGAACATTTTGTTTTGGGAATCCAAAGGAAGAAAAGTAGGAGAAATCACAGATTCGAAGCGTACTTCGGTAATTTCCCGACTATCCTATTGTTTGGCTTGGATTTAGGAAAGTCCTAATATTTATTTAAATGTTTTGATTTTGCCAATTTTAGTTAATTAGGACTTATATTTATATGATAGAATCATACAAATAGCCTTGAAGATGTGAGGGTTTATGTCGTACCCGAACGACTACCTCGGAATCCTAAGACCGGTTAGGGCTTAATTTGCAATGCAAGTGCCTAACGAAGAGGTTGAGGATTTATGTTGCACTAGGCAAACTACCTCGAAATCCTATGGCTTGGTTATTTAATTCTAGGAAAGTTTTTTGAAGTAGACTCGGGTTTTGCCGATGACGATGGCCGTGCTGCCCATCATGCTCCGAGCTCCTTGTTGTTGCGAGAGGTTTAGTTTTAAAAGTCATAAATCGGGGGATGAGAAAAGTGTTTTGGTTTAGAGAAGATCTTAATTTCCAAGTGTTTTTTACGTTTTAATTAAAACAAATCTTAAAGTTGATTATAACGACACCGGTTAAGATCCCGCGGTTCCATCCTTCAGGCATCATTATTTTTATCGGATTCACTTAGTGCTAGATGAATTTGCTAAACTCAATTGAATGAGTTCCACACTTTCATTTAGACCGTGGGAAATCCCGTTAGCAACACGTAGGTTACATCATCCGAGGTATTCCCGATCATCCAACAGGACGTTTTAATTTAATTGTAATTGTAGTTTTGTGCTCGTTTGTGATTAAATTTTGAGTTGTTTTATATTTTGAAATGTTGTGGCGGTGAATTTTATCTTGCAATGACTTTTAACTTAGTTTTGGTTTCGGTTTTAGGGACTATCCTAAAGGTGTGAGTTTTCATGCAACGGTTGTTTATCATGCGAGAAAAGTAAGTGCGATGCGGTTAAATAAATTGCAATAATGTAAATTGCGAGAAAGTAAATTGCAATAAAATAAAAGCGTACCTGGAGGGTCTTCCCGTCATCCCAAGTTGCACTTAAAACACAATTAGAATATTTAAGCAAGTTCCTAGGTAAAGCTAAGGTAAGGGTTATGGTTTTCTACCAAGTTCCTAATCCATAGCTAGTCATTTCCTATGACGTCTAGGTTCTTTGTGTTTTTGTTTGAAGACGATTTTCTTCATCAAAGAATAATTAAATTCGATTGTTCTTATAAATGTCCTATCATATTGAGGAAGTGCTTAAGAAGAATCTTAAACATCTTTTCAATATTTCTAGGATTATTTTAAGTCCGAATGGGTTTAATTATACAAATGAATTAATCGTCCGAGAATTCAAGTTTTGTTAACTTGCTCGGTGAACTAGGACATTTGAATATCCTATAAGTGAAGTAATATTTCATTTAATGTTACATTTAGGAGTTATAATAGCAAAGCTTTCGAGGGTAAATTGGTATTCAGAATGATTTGATTTAAGTTAAAGGGTTTAAATTTGGAATAGTGTTGAAGTTGCTTTATATTTAATTT
>CM040424.1:160145435-160168272 GCA_022702705.1 Papilionanthe hookeriana x Papilionanthe teres
CTACGGAGAGCGTAAACTTCCCAATTATAGTCGAAATGTACAACGGTCGGTTGTGATCTGACATCCCAAGTAGTAGGTCATTGTCCGTGAAGGTAACACCTCGCTGTTCCTTTAACGAACAAACCTCATCTAAGGAATCTCCGGCCATTTGAGCTAAGCAAATTTCGGATCGAGTAAGGCCTTGATCGAGCTTCTCTCATCTCCTTTGATAAGATGAGGGCGTCGTAGATGCTCAGTTTGGCCGGTAGTTTCCTAAGATGGGCTAGTACATTGTAGTCCACTTTATTTTCATGCGTCTCGGCTTCTTCCCGAATTGGTATTTCTTCTACCGGGGTTGGTTCTTCTTGAACAACTACCTGCTTTCCTTTGTCCTTTGGACCCATTCTCGGAGGTAGAACTCTTCCACTTCTTAAGTTGACTTCTGTAATTTCTTCTGAATCTAGTGTTGAGTTTGCCGGTGTCTCCTCCTGAATCGGAATGACAGGCTCTTCCGGATTATCTTCAGAATCTGAAGGCTCTAACTCTATCGTGACTGGAGCTCCTCAAAACTCGCAGATAGATTCGTTGCTTGTTGAACTCTCGTAGCCTCCTTGATGGATGTCTTCTTCGTTATTTTGCTCCTCGAGATCGTGTATGATTTGAGAATTGTCGTTGGTATCGAAATCGATGTCCGGATTGTCGCTAGTTACGTAATCGTTAGAAACTAGGTCAAAACGTAGCCAACGCCATCACCCTTATCATTATATGATCCCACCGAAGTGAGCGGATAATCATACGAGTCGGAGGTTCGAGGGATTTCTCCCCCGAATCGAAACAACTATCCTAGGATAAGCAGCCCCTAGTCTAGCCTTAGGAGTCTCGGTCCTCTCTTCTTCGTCGATTTTCTTCTTCTCTTCAATCGCCTCCTGTTGAGGTGGTTCTTCTATCGCAAGTGATAGTACCGGCTTAACAGGTCTCAAACTCTGAATTGAAGCTCGCACCGAGGCGGTTTGGATGCTGTCTAAAATCTTTTTTGAAGACCTCGTCCAAGCGGTAGTCCATCCATCGTCAGTCGTATAGGGATCTATCGGAATGATGGGATTAGTTGAGATAACATTGACGGAACCTCCTTTCTGGGGTTCCTTCATGTACTCCTTCGGAATTGTTATATTCCCTTTCCGAAGGTTGTCGTTGAGCCAACTTTTGAAGGTAATGCAATCTTCTATCTTGTGTCCAAGCATCCGGTGGTAGGGGCAAAAGTTGGGATCACCTTTCTTGTTGACTTCCTCTGGTCTTTTAGGCTCTGGCAGCTGGAAATCTGGAGTCTTCATCAGACTACGGAACATTTTCGGCATCGCTTCATTCTTGAACGGATATTCTCTGCTCGAAGCTCCCTTAATGTACGTTGCCGACGAGGCGGTTGTTCATACCTGTGGAGATGACTGATAGCTGGGTCGGGGTTGCTGGTAATTTTGTTGAGGTTGGTTGCGGCCGTTCGGACGATATTTGCATCGGTTGCTTGCCCTTGTCGACTGCTGCAACGATCCCGGATTTCTTTTCGAAAGTCTTCACAGGCTTTTGCTTGTCCGTCTTGTCGGCGAAACTTAATTGCTTCGCCTCTTCTTGCAAGCTTCCGGCCTTGCTTAACAACTTCTCGAAAGTCTTAATAGTGAATCCTTTGAGGAGAAGTGCTATCGGGCCTTGAATGCTTTTAAGTAAGATGCCGACTGCATGTTGTTCTTGTACACTTCATGCTTAAGTTCCTCCATCGAAGTATGTAATCCACCAAAGTTTCGTTCGGCCTTTGTTTCTCTACCACTAAATCACCTATAGTGATGTGGTGCCTGAGCTCCGGCGAATCGCATGATGAAGAGGTTCTCTAGTTCGAGAACGTCTTCACCGAACCATTTGGTAATTCGCATACCGATCGAAGGCGATTCCCGACGAGTGGCCGACGAACTGTCGGAAGAGTAATGCATCGCTCCCGCCGGCATTGCAACAACCGGCACGAAAGTGTGCAACATGCTTGTCGGGGGTTCCGGTTCCATCAAATTTCTTGAACGAGAGGTGGTACGAAGCCTTTTGGGTATTGGACGGCGTCGAATTCTTCGGGTAAGGTCTACCCGTCCGAATGGATGTCCCGCTCTTTGATTGTGCTAAGGCTTCTGCATTTGCTTGTTCCACCAAGCTTTCGATATCCTTTTCGGGGATCATACTTCGTGTTGTATTCTTTTCGGTCGATCGTCCCCGTTGACGGATGTAATCTCCTTTCCTCCGTCTACAATGTGAATGACCTCTGGGGGTGTTTCTCTTTGTGGTTGCATTTGACTCTGGAGAGTGGCCAGAGCTACAGCCATCTCTTCCATCCTTTTCGCCATTTGAGCGATCGTGTCGTCTTTCTCCTGAAGCTGCCTTCTCATCAGTTCCGGGTCCTCTCTTCTGCGGCTGCGGGAGCACCTTGCGAAGGCGATGAAGCTCGTGTTTCGACCATGTTGATTTCGCATATTCATCGTCCATGAATTCCGATGAATCAATCTCGTCTCCGAACTTTTCTTCTCTTTCTTTTGCTAATCGTCGGATATCGGTTCTCAACTTTTCCATGGAATCTTCTAGCGGGGCTTTCTGTGTGTCCTCGCGGTTGTCATGCGATAGCTGCCGGGTCCCCTTTTCACGAGTCCCCTATATCGCAGTAGCACTTTCTTCAGATTCAAGTCTCCCGGCAAGACTTTCTTTCTTGGGCTGTTGTTTCAATCTCAATCGCCCGGTAAGTGGACGCCATACCATCCTTCTAGCGACGCGAAGGTCCAGGACCGGATGGTGCGTCGGCCCAAATGCTGGAAGGTGGTATCCTCCCTAATCTGTAATCCTGAGACGACGACGACAGGCGGACTAGCCTTCATTCTTTTACTTGGTTTTTCTATCATGACGGCGGGTTCTACTCGGGGCCCAAGACGGGATTTGATTGGCACCTGCCCTATCCTTCGTAGAATCTCCGATACAGGGCACTTTTCCTTCTTTGCTAACTTTTCTACCAAAGTTTGCAGTCGAGCAAAAGGCGTAGTTCTAGTCCTTTTCTTGCGGCTATCGTTGTAATATGCGGGCTGAGGTAATGCGGCGAGCAATCTTGCGAACATTTTCCTCGTCCTCTCGCGGCGGAGAGGGGATGGAACCTCGCTTCCTCCCAAAAGTGGTATGTATTCGGGCAGCGGTGTATATTCGAGCGGCTTCGGGATTTCCTCCAGGAAAGCAATTTCAGTAGCTATGGCTTCTCTAGCGATCCTTCTACTTTTGTTTCTTCTTTGGGTCCTTGTCAGTGATGGAATCCTTGAGCTGGACCCGATCTCGAAAACAGAAGGTCTCACAAGAAGATCTGTACCCTCCACGGTAACAGGTTTACCATAATTATGGATTTCTTTCCCCTTTAATTTGGCAGAAGTCGGTGTAGGTGCAGAAACAACTAGACCAGTGGGGGTAGTAAGAACAGTCCTCCTGCGGATAGCAGTACTCCTCTCAGTCGGGATCTTTTGCAAGGGAGGAAACTCTTGAGTCGACCTAAGGTTGAACTCGAGCAACGGCTTCTCGGCTTCGGATACTTTGTTCGTCGGTGCGAAAAGGAAACGTCGGTGATCTTGACATTCGTGTTTTTGAATCCTTGTCCAAATCGGATGATCCCATTGTCGGGCAGCTCATCCTTGTAGACGTCGAAGTCCAGTCCATTGGTGAAGGAGAAAATCAGCTTTGGGGCTTCCATTTCTGCAGGGTAGATTCTGGTTGTCGATCCCAAGTTATGCTTCTTCTCATCAGGACGAAAAGAAAGGAATTGAAAAGAGTCCGAACACATTCTTGTTCATGTATTTATAAGAAGGAATCATTTATTAAAAGAATCATTTATTAAAGGATTTGTTTATTTAGAATCGAATGTTCAAAGGTGTAGAGAAGGTAAGGAATCCAATTCGGAGTTGGAAAGGAAAAGAAAGCCTTACGCAAGACTTCTCGACTCGAAGGATCACTCCTAAACTAACACCTATTGGGGGTCCACCCCACCTCAAAAATGAGGTAAAAGGATCTCGGAACCTCTCTGTTTAGGGGTGTCTAAACAGTGGCTCCTAAATCCGAGAGAATGTTGGCTATACTTGTTCTAGGTAGAAATGAACATAGTATCCCAACGGAAAGAAGGGTAGTTTGATCCATTAAGGACGGATGCACTAATGATTTTTTTGAAAGCAGAATTATCTGATTATAATGGAGAGAGGAATTCTTCCCCAGCGGAGTCGCCAGAAGTTGTCGGCATATTTTTAGGTTATGTATTTTATTTTGAAAATGGGTCGCCTAACAGAAGTTGTCGGCGAATTTTAATTTAATTTAAATAAATAATTTGAAAAGTAGTATTTGATTTTTTTTTAAATAATTTTAAATTTGAAGATTTTAAGATATGAAATCAAACCGATCTCACATCCCAAATAGTTTACATAAACGAGCACCGCACAACAAACCGTGTATCTATCCCTAAGGATAGACACACTGTTTGACGGTGGGGCTCGATTAAACAAACTTAAAGATTTGTGACATCCGTTTGGTCTGCGAACCAATTTTATAAGCCGACAAATTCCCCTGCTTAATATAAATGAATTAAGCAGGATTTATATTACCTGGGTTCTTTAAAATTCCCTATAAGGGCAAGCCCCTATAGTTAATTACATCTTAAGTGACGGGAGTCACCTAAGAAAACTCTCGATAATAATCAATAATTTTGCTCTCAAGAATTTCAAAGTTTAAATTTTCAAAGGATTGAATTTTGGAATTTCAATAGGGAATGGATCAAGTTTGAAACATTTTGTTTTGAGAATTCAAAGGAAGAAAGGTAGGAGAAGTCACAGATTCGAAGTGAACTTCGGTAATTTCCCGACTATCCTATTGTTTTGCTTGAATTTAGGAAAGTCCTAATATTTATCTAATGTTTTGATCTTGCCAATTTTAGTTAATTAGGACTTATATTTATATGATAGAATCATACAAATAGCCTTGAAGATGTGAGGGTTTATGTCGTACCCAAACGACCACCTCGGAATCCTAAAACCGGTTAGGGCTTAATTTACATGACCTGATCATGCAAATGCCTAACAAAGGTTGAGGGTTTATGTTGCACTAGGAAAACTACCTCGAAATCCTATGGATTGGTTATTTAATTCTAAGAATGGTTTTGCTGATGTATATTCAAGTTTTGCTGATGACGATGGTCGTGCTGCCCACCATGTCCCGAGCTCCTTGTTGTTGCAGAGGTTTAGTTTTAGAAGTCATAAATCAGGGGATGAGAAAAGTGTTTTGGTTTAGAGAAAATCTTAATTTCCAAGTGTTTTCAATATTTTAATTAAAACAAATCTTAAAGTTGATTATAACGACACCGGTTAAGATCCCACGGTTCCATCCTTTCGGCATCATTATTTTTATCGGATTCACTTAGTCCAGATGAATTTGCTAAACTCAACTAAATGAGTTCCACACTTTCATTTAGACTCGTGGGAAATCCCGTTAGCAACACGTAGGTTACATCATCCGAGGTATTCCCGATCATCCAACAAGACGTTTTAATTTAGTTGTAATTGTAGTTTTGTGTTCTGTTTGTGATTAAATTTTGAGTTGTTTTATATTTTGAAATGTTGTGGCGGTGAATTTTATCTTGCAATGGCTTTTAATTTAGTTTTGGTTTCAGTTTTAGGGACTATCCTAAAGGTGTGGGTTTTCATGCAACAGTTGTTTATCATGCAAGAAAAGTAAGTGCAATGCGATTAAATAAATTGCAATAATGTAAATTGCAAGAAAGTAAATTGCAATAAAATAAAAGCGTACTGGAGGGTCTTCCCGTCATCCCAAGCTGCACTTAAAACACAATTAGAATATTTAAGCAAGTTCCTAGGTAAAGCTAAGGTAAGGGTTATGGTTTTCTACCAAATTCCTAATCCTATAGCTAGTCATTTCCTATGACGTCTAGATTCCTTGTGTTTTTGTTTGAAGACGATTTTCTTCATCAAAAAAATAATTAAATTCAATTGTTCTTATAAACATCTTATCATATTGAGAAAGTGTTTAAGAAGAATCTTAAACATCTTTTCAATATTGCTAGAATTGTTTTAAGTCCAAATGAATTTAATTATACAAATGAATTAATCGTCCAAGAATCTCAAGTTTTGTTATCTTGCTCAGTGAACTAGGACATTTGAATATCCTATAAGTGAAGTAACATTTCATTTAATATTCTGTTTAGGAGTTATGATAACTAAAGCTTTTGAGGGTAAATTGGTGTTCAAATGGTTTGTGATTTAGTTTAATTTCCATTAATGGATTTAAATTTGGAATAGTGTTCAAGTTATTTCATATTTAATTTCCTTCATGCCTTAGGTGATGTCATATTTAATTCAACTTAATTTAATTTAATTTAATTTAATCTTTAATTTAATTTAATTCAATTTAATTTAATTTATTTAATTTGATTTTATTTATTTAATTTTATTTAATTTAATTCATTTAATTTAATTTAATTTAATTGGTTTATTTAATTTATTTAATTTAATTTAATTTAATTCAACTTTTAATTTTAATTTAGTTTAATTTAATTTAATCCAATTTAATTTACTTAATTTAATTTAATTTTTAATTTAATTTTATTTTTTTTAATTTTAATTGAAATTTTTAAAAGAGTTTAATAATTTAATTTTAGTTTAATGATTAAGTCTTTTAATGTTTTGAATTTGAGTTATCATTTTAATTAAGAATTGAATATTAATGAGATAATTAATTTAGGGATTTTTAAATTAAAGAATAAATCTCTTCCTAATAATATCCTTTATTTTGATAATTCCGATTTTATTATTCTTCCAAATTTAATCAATTATTTAATTAAGGTTTAATCATTTTAAATTGCTTAATGGGTTTCTACCCTTTAATCATTTAAATTTCAATCATCCAAATCAGATTAAGATCAAATATTTTACTTGTTAATTTTTTATTAAACCTAAAGTTTTAATTAAGGATTACAAATTTTAATTACCACTTTACCCTTTAAGCTTAATAATTTCATAACTCACTAAATTGAACTCAAATGAACTTAAAATTTTTATTTGACTTCACTCATATGTCAATAAAGACATGAGAGAAGAAAATGTGATTTTTCTGTACTTAATTTATTTATATAATTATTTTTGGTGGAAAATAGAGGTTTCCAAGGAAAATTTAATAAAATGACCAAGGGGAAGTTTCTGTTCTTAAGAAAATTAGGGGACATTCCTAATGACCAGAGGACCACTTGGACCAATTTTGGTGATTTTTTGAATTATATTATTTTTATTATAATTATTTTAAGTTTTGGAGTGTTAATTAATTTAAAAATAAAATAAATGTTGAAAAATGAATTTTATATTTTTCAAAAATCTCTCTGATATCAAGGAAATCAGAGAATCAAATTTTGCAATTTTCTGATTTTTCTATGATTTATTATAATTATTTTAGTGAAAATGCTAGAAAAAACATTTTTTTTTTAATTTTAAAATTACCCTAGGGCTTTAAAATTTAATATCTCATAAAATATACTTAAGAAAAATATGGGGTTTGTTCCTAAGTGATTAAAATTCAAAATGTGACATTTTGGTGAATTTTATTATTTTTGTGATTTTTATTATTTTTTAATTATTAAAATATTAAAATAATATTAAAAATCAACTTTTTTAGAAAATTGAAATTTTAATTTTCTTGAATTTCCCTGATATCAGAGAGGCTCCAAAACCAATTTGATGAATTTTTGAAAGATATTTTGAAAGTTATGAATTTTTAAAGTTCAAATTGCCTAAACGACTTAATCAACCCATTTAGTAGGGCTAACCAAGTCCAATTGACCTCAAATTTTTATGGTGGGTTCCTCTGATCCTAAAGGTCAGTGGAGAATTGATTTCAGGTCAATTTGATGTATGGTTAGCTCTAATTAATTAGAGATCCATTTTGGGTGTTTAAGCCGATTAGGGTTGTTTTAAATGAACTCGACTCAAAACCTATTTTTCCTAGGGTCCTCTCGGTCATAAGGAACATCACCAAATTTTCCTAGAATTTATTTCACAACATGCTATTTATTGGAATTAAAATACTCAAAATAGTAACATGAATTTGAAAAATCAGTAACTTTTCATAGGGATGGCCTTTGACTTTGGAAAATTCAGGGAATGTTCCCAAATTCAGAGGCTTCAAAAGCCCTATGGTCTCATGCCATGGTGAAATGTATACATGCATGGAAAATTAAAAATATGCAGAGAATAAATAAATTATTAAAAATAAAATACTTGATGAAATTAAATAATTTCTTTTCCACATTATTCTCCTCTGTTCACTGAGCAAGAGGGTATTTTTATTTTATTTTTATGATTTTCCTACACAAAGTTATGAATTTTTGAAGTTTAGGGAATTAAATAAATAGAAAAAATCCCTAATTTTCTATTTATCCACGCGGCGCCGCGTCAACCTCGGCAGCTCCGAACGCACACGCGTCGCGCTCCCATTCGACGCCGCCATCTGACTCAGCGCTTCGGGCCCCGCGGTTCTCGTACCGTCTCCTGGTCCGACGCCATCTGAGCCGTCCGTCCGTGCGTGTATTGAATGGACGGCATCCGTTCATCGTCCCCGAGCGTCCTCACCCGAGAGCCGTCCACACTAAATCCCTAAGATCTCACTCGATACTCAATGGATTTTCATGTTCTTATGCTCTATGGATTCATCTTGAGAAGACGAACACATCCATACGGTTTATGTTGGATGAAATTTACGCAATAGAAATGGAGAATGTTCAGAAGCTCGGGAAGAAGAGTGAGGCCATACCTTTGCTCAGAGAAGTGTGGCTTCGATCTGAGGGTTGTTGCACCTTCGATTGGATCCCAGCAAGCTCCAGATGAAGTCTCCTGGTCTGGTGAATTGTCTAGGTGTGATTTCGACCACGCCCGATCACAAAGCTTGGAGGCTGGAGCAATGGGTGGCCCGGAGATGGGGCTTTTGTTGGTGGACACCTTCCCTCGGTCTGGTGAAGGTGTAGAACCAATCAATTTGGGGATTGGCTCACTGTGGAGAAGTGTCCTGGTTTTGGGCTTAGATTTCAACTCTGAAATTGAGCTCACAGAGAAGAAATGGCAGGGGGATCTCAGTGGGGATCAAGTGCTCTGTGTATGGGGAGGAGTCTGGAACAATTTTGGCAGAGTTTCCTTAAGGTTTGTTTTCAGCACCTCTCATGGCCGAGAGGGGTGGTGTTTAAGTAGGAGAGGGTGGAGGGCCTCCCGTGGAGAGTTAGGGCTTGGGATCGGCTGCTCTCGGCAAGAGAAGAACAGCTCCAATGGCCACTCGGGGATGGGGCAGCTCAGCAGGTGAGAATTCCAAGTTGGGCTCACATGTGAGCTCTCGGCCATGGTGTTTTCCGGCGGCCTTGTGGCTGGCCGGCCAGGCATGGGTCACCCTCAAGGTCAGGTGGGTCAGGGGTTGAATTTGATGAAGTCAATTGCAGTTTGACATGTGTAAAAAAGCTTGATTAAAATGGAATGGGGGAGAGTGTATTTTGAGCTCATTTTGGTCAACTCATGCAAATGGGTTTGGTTCACCCTCCCATGACCTGGTGTGGGCCGAGAGAAAGTCATTTGGTTCGGCTTGATTGGAGTGGTGAAGTCTCCATCCATGGTGAGGTGGCTAAGCATGGTTTAGAGTGTGACATGAATATGATTAAAAGGGCTTAATGAAGGATTAGGAAAGAATCCCCTCTTCTTGCCATTAATGGCTTGGTGAGGTGGAAAGTGGTCTTCATGGCTTCCATGTGGCTTGTACATGGCTCAATGGCTCACATTTGGCTTGGAAAAGGTTTGGTCAATTTCATGAAAATGAGTTTTAAGAATTTTGGATATTTTGGTGAAAATTTGGATAAAGCTTCATTTAGAATTATTTGATCATTGGTTTATGACTTAGGGATGATTTTAATTGAATGGATGATGTAGAGAAATATCATGTAGGCTTTGGGACCAATTTTGGGCCTTTTTGAAATGGTTTTAGATGGGCTTTTAAGATGGTTTAAGGAATGGGCCTTTTGAATTTTAAAATGGATTTTGGGATGAAATTTTGTAAAGAGTTTGGGCCAAATAATTGTTGGGTTTAGCTCATGGATGTATCATGAGTGACTTGAAGCAAATTGGGAGTGATTTGGGTTTGAATTGGTTGAATTTGGGTTCTTTTGGTGAATGGGCCAATATAGGTCCAAGTGGGCCAAGTTGGGCCAATGTTGGGCTAGGGTTGAAATTGATGTAAAATTATTGTTGAGAAATGTTTATGGGAGTGTTTCAAGGAGGTTTTGACTTTGGTTGGGCTATGTTTTTGGGGTTTGGGCTCATTTGGGTTAGGTTTGGGTTTAGGTCAAAAATGGGCCTTTTAGCTTTGGGTTGAATTTTAGTGGGGTTTGGATCTAAATTTTGGGCAAATCATGTTAGTGTTTTGCTTGTGGGGATGCTAAGGAAGATTTAGAAAAGATTTGGGGTTAATTGGAGTTGAATTGGGTGAGTTTGGTTTAGGTTTGGGTCATGGGTCCAAATTGGGCTTTAAGGCCAAAAGTGAAATTGGATCCAAATGTCAATCAAATTGGACTTGGATTTGGTCTAGATTGGTGTTGGGAATGTTGAATTGAAGTTTAGAATTGAATTGGACCAGAATTTGGGTCAATTGGATAGGTTTGGTTTGACATTGGGTTCACTTTGGGTTAAAATGGGTCAAATTAGGGGTTTTGACAAAAGTGGGGTAAATTGACCAAATTGGCCTATGGTGTAGTTGGACAAAATGAAATTGGCATTATTTGGGATTTTCTGGAATTTTCTGGGAATTTTCTGAATTTTTGGATTTTTTGGGTCAAGGGGGGTATTTTGGGTATTTGGAGGGTATTCGGAGGTATTTTTGGAATTTTTGGTATTTTTGGGTATGGATGATAAATTTGAGTGATGTGGAAATGCTTGGGATTGATTTTGAGGAATTTTGGGTAATTTAGAAATTTTGGAGGATTTCAAGGGTTTTGGGTAGGCTAGGCAGGTGTAAGGTCCCGGGGTCAAAAATTAAAAATTTGGAAAATTGATGATTGGGTGAATATAAGTGGAATTAAATCATTTTGGTTGAGCCATGAAGCCACATCAAGCCCACATGAGCCATGAAGGGACTCATTTGAGGCATCCACATTGTTGTTCCTAACCCTCTTAGCCAAGGGCTTAGGGGTTAAGGACCATCCATGTGAATCACCTATATGAGTCAGGAGGTCAAGTTAGGTATGGGTGTGGTTTTAGGAGGTGTGTGAAAGTGTAGTGTATGAGTGTAGTGTGCGTGTAAATCAGCCCCTTCACCAGACCAGGCCACCCAGGGCAGTCCTAAGGCCAAAGAGTCCTATAGGAACTCATCCTTTAAACTTCCACATTTGATTTCAACCCTCTAGGTGATTAGGGGTCTACGATCGAGTTTGTGGAGTTTGCGGGGAGTTAAGAAGTGGTTTGAAATTCTAGAAGGTGGATCCCAATTCTAGTCCTCTAAGATAGTCAAAGGAAAAGCCTAAGGCTAGATCCTAAGTACTAAAAAGAAGAAGAGAAGACCTCATCAAAAATGAGGTCAACACCACTCTCCAGTGTCAGGTTCAACCTTAAAGAGAAACACCACCAGAAGTCATTCACATGGTAGACGGAGGAAAGGAGATTACATCCGTCAATGGGGATGATCAATTAGAAAAGGATGCAACACAAAGCATGATTCCGGAAAAGGATATCAAGAACTTGGTGGAACAACAGGTGCGAGAAGTCTTGGCACAATCAAAGAGCGGGACATCCATTCGGACGGGTAGACCTTACCCCGAAGAATTCAACGCCGTCCAATATCCGAAAGGCTTTGTACCACCTCTCGTTCAAGACCTTTGATGGAACCGGAAACCCTCGGCAGCATGTTGCACATTTTCGTGCCGGCTGTTGCAATGTCGAGCGGAAGTGATGCCTTACTCTTCGTACAATTAGTCAGGCAGCTCGTCGTGGATCGCCTTTGATTGGTATGCGGAATTACCGAACGGCTCGGTAAAGACATTTTCGTAACTAGAGAACCTCTTCATCAAGCGATTTGCCAGAGCTCAGCACCACATCACTATAGGTGATTTAGTGGTAGAGAAGCGTAAGCCGAACGAAACTTTGGTGGACTACATACTTCGATGGAGGAATCTAAGTATGAAGTGTGAACCACAGTTACAAGAACAACATGCAGTCGGCATTTTACTTAAGAGCATTCATGGCCCGATAGCACTTCTCCTCAAGGGATTTACTATTAAGACTTTTGAGAAGTTGTTAAGCGAAGCCGGATGCTTGCAAGAGGAGGCGAAGCAATTAAGTTTCGCTGATAAAACAGACAAACAAAAGCCTGTGAAAACTTTTGAAAAGAAGTCCGGGATCGCTGCAGCAGTCGACAAAGGCAAGCAACCGATACAAATATCGTCGAACGGCCACGCAACCTCACCGGAATTACCAAGCAACCCCGACCCAGCCTATCGGTCGTCTCAACAAGCATGAATAACCGCCTCGTCCGCAACGTACGTTAAGGGAGCTTCGAGCAGGGAGTATCCGTTTAAGAATGAGGCAGAGGCCGAAAATGTTCCGCAATCCGATGAAGACTCCGCATTTCCAACCGCCGTAACCTAAGAGACCAAAAGAAGTCAACAAGAAAGGTGATCCCAACTTTTGCCCTTACCACCGGATGCTTGGACACAAGATGAAGATTGTATTACCTTCAAAAGTTGGCTCAACGACAATCTTTGAAAGGGAATATAACGATCCCGAAGGAGTACATGAAGGAACCCCGTAAAGGAGGTTCCGTCAATGTTATCTCGACGGATCTCATTGTGCCGATAGACCCCTATGCGACTGATGATGGATGGGCTACCGCTTGGACAAGGTCTTCGAAAAAGATTTTGGATCACATCCAAACCGCTTTGGTGCGAGCCTCAATTCAGAGTTCGAAACCTATTAAGTCAACACTATCACTTGCGATAGAAAAACCACCTCAACAAGAGACGATTGAAGAGAAGAAGAAAATCGACGAAGAAGAGAAGACTGAGGCTCTTAAGGCTAGACTAGGGGCTGCTTATCCTAGGATAGTTGTTTCCGATTCGGGGGAGAAATCCCTCGAACCTCTGACTCTGTATGATTATTTGTTCACTCCGGTGGGATCTTATAATGATAAGGGTTATGGCATTGGCTACGTTTTGACTGTTTCTAACGATTACGTAACTAGCGACAATCCGGACAACGATTTCGATACAAATGACAATTCTCAAATCATACACAATCTCGACGATCACAATGACGAAGGAGACATCCATCAAGGAGGCTACGAGAGTTCAACAAGAAACGAATCTATTTGCGAGTTTCGAGGAGCTCCAATCACAATAGAGTTAGAACCTTCAGAATCTGAAGCTAATCCAGAAGAACCTGTCATTCCGATTCAGGAGGAAACACCAGGAAACTCAATACTAGAGTCAGAAGAAATTACAGAAGTTAACTTAAGAAGTGGAAGAGTTCTACCTCCAAGAATGGGTCCAAAGGACAAAGAAAGCGGTGGTTGTTCAAGAAGAATCAACCCCGCGGAAGAAATACCCATTCGGGAAGAAGCCTGAGACACATGGAAATAAAGTGGACTACAACGTGCTAGCCCATCTTAGGAAACTACCGGCCAAGCCGAGCATCCATGACGCTCTCATCTTATCAAAGGAGATGAGAGAAGCTCGATCAAGGCCTTACTTCGACCTGCAAATTTGCTTAGCTCAAATGACCGGAGATTCCTTAGATGAGGTTTGCTCGTTAAAGGAACAACGAGGTGTCACCTTCACGGACAATGACTTACTACTTGGGACAACAGACCACAACCGACCGTTGTACATTTCAGTTACAATAGGGAAGTTTACACTCTCCAGAGTATTGGTGGATCCAGGAGCATCAATCAATATAATGAATCTTCGAACGCTAGCAAACTTGGAAATTGATGCTCGCGAGCTTAAGGCGATACAAAATGTTATTAAGAGGATTCAACCAGAAAGGAGAAAGAGCCCTCAGATCAATAACACTGCTAATGAAGACCGGTGACTTGACAAAGACAACCGCGAAATTTCACATAATTGATTTAGAAACGTCGTTCAACGCTCTACTGGGCCGACCATGGATACATGAAAACAGGATGGTACCATCATCCCTACATCAGTGCATCAAATACTACGATGAAGGAGAACAGTGCATTAAAGGTGACTTACAACCATTCTCCGTACATGAAATTGGAATCCATGAAGATGCAGCTTATTATGCACCTCCGAAGAAGACAATTTTCTCCAGAGATACCATAACGAATGAAGCAAAGGAAATTCGGGATGACGAAGAACTGTCGGCATTATTTTTTAGGTTGTGTTGTATTTAGAAAAGGGGTCGCCTAACAGAAATTGTCGGCGAATTTTAAGATTTTAAATTTAGTTTAAATATATATAATTTGAAAAGTAGTATTTGATTTTGAAAATAATTTTAAATTTGAAAATTTTAAGATATGAAATCAAACCGATCTCACATCCCAAATAGTTTATATAAACGAGCACCGCACTACAAACCGTGTATCTATCCCTATGGATAGACACACCGCTCGATGGTGGGGCTCGATTAAATAAACTAAAAGATTTGTGACATCCGTTTGGTCTGCGAACCAATTTTATGTGCCGACAAATTCCCCTGCTTAATATGAAAAACATTAAACAGGGTTTATATTACCTGGGTTCTTTAAAATTCCCTATAAGGGCAAGCCCCTATAGTTAATTACATCTTAAGTGACGGGAATCACCTAAGAAAACTCTCGATAATAATCAGTAATTCTGCTCTCAGGAATTTCAAGGTTTAAGTTTTCAAGGGATCGAATTTTGGAATTTCAATAGGGAATGGATCAAATTTGGAAGATTTTGTTTTGGGAATTCAAAGGAAGAAAAGTAGGAGAAATTACAGATTCGAAGAGAACTTCGGTAATTTCCCGACTATCCTATTGTTTGGCTTGGATTTAGGAAAGTCCTAATGTTTATTTAATTTTTTGATCTTGCCGCTTTTAGTTAATTAGGACTTATATCCGTATGACATAATCATACAAATGGCCTGGAAGATGTGAGGGTTTATGTCGTATCGGACGACTACCTCGGAATCCTAAGACCGGTTAGGGCTTAATTTGCAATACAAATGCCTAACAAAAGGTTGAGGATTTATGTTGCACTAGGAAAACTACCTCGAAGTCCTATGGCTTTGTTGTTTAATTCTGGGAAAGTTTTGCCGATGTAGATTCATGTTTTGCTGACGACGATGGTCGTGCTGCCCACCATGCTCCAAGCTCCTTGTTGTTGCAGAGGTTTAGTTTTAGAAGTCATAAATCGAGAGATGAGAGAAGTGTTTTGGTTTAGAGAAGTCTTAATTTCCAAATGTTTTTGTGTTTTAATTAAATCAAATCTTAAAGTTGATTATAACGACACCGGTTAAGATCCCACGATTCCATCCTTCCGCATCGTTATTTTTATCTGATTCACTTAGTCCGCATGAATTTCGCTAAACTCAACCGAATGAGTTCCACACTTTCATTTAGACCGTGGGAAATCCCGTTAGCAACACGTAGGTTACATCATCCGAGATATTCCCGATCATCCAACAAGACGTTTTAATTTAGTTGTAATTGTAGTTTTGTGTTCCGTTTCGTGATTAAATTTTGAGTTGTTTTATATTTCGAAATGTTGTGGCGGTGAATTTTATCTTGCAATGACTTTTAATTTAGTTTTGGTTTCAGTTTTGGGACTATCCTAAAGGTGTGGGTTTTCATGCAACGATTGTTTATCATGCAAGAAAAAGTAAGTGTGATGCAATTAAAGAAATTGCAATAATGTAAATCGCAATAAAATAAAAGCGTACTCGTGAGGGTCTTCCCGTCATCCCAAGCCGCACTTAAAACACAATTAGAATATTTAAACAAGTTCCTAGGTAAAGCTAAGGGAAGGGTTATGGTTTTCTACCAAATTCCTAATCCTATAGCTAGTCATTTCCTATGACGTCTAGGTCTTTGTATTTTGGTTTGAGGACGATTTTCTTCATCAAAGAATAAATAAGTTCAATTGTTCTTATGAACATCCTATCATATCGAGGAAGTGCTTAAGACAAATCTTAAACATCTTTTCAATATTTCTAGGATTGTTTTAAGTCCAAATGAATTTAATTATACAAATGAATTAATCGTCCGGAATTCAAGTTTTGTTGTTATCTTGCTCGAATGAACTAGGACATTTGAATATCCTATAGGTGAAGTAACATTTCATTTAATGTTCGTTTAGGAGTTATAATAACCAAAGCTTTCGAGGGCAAATTGGTGTTCAAATGATTTAATTTAAGTTAATGGGTTTAAATTTGGAATAGTGTTCAAGTTGTTTTATATTTAATTTCTTTATGTCTTAGGTAATGTTATTTAATTCAATTTCATTTAACTTTAATTTAATTTCATCTAATTTTAATTTTAATTTAATTTAATTTAATTCAATTTAGTTTGATTTGATGTTAAATTAATTTAGTTTAATTTGATTTAATTTCCTTTAATTTAATTTAATTTGATTTAATTTTAATTTAATTTAATTTAATCTAATTTAATTTAATTTAATTTGTTTTAATTTAATTTAATTTAATTTAATTTGTTTTAATTTAATTATTTAATTTAATTTAATTTAATTTAATTTAATTTAATTTAATTTAATTTAATTTAATTTGATTTATTTATTTAATTTAATTTAATTTAATTTATTTAATTTAATTTAATTTAATTTAATTTATTTGATTTAATTTAATTTAATCTTTAATTTAATTTTATTTTTAATTTTAATTTAATTGAAAATTTAAAAAGAGTTTAATAATTTAACTTTTTAATTTAATTTAATGATTAGTCCTTTAACATTTTAAAATTTAAATTTGAATTATCATTTTTAATTAGGAATTAAATATTATTGAAATGATTAATTTAGGGATTTTTTAAATTAAAGAATAAATCTCTTCCTAATAATAATATCCCTATTTAATAATTCCAATTTTATTATTCTTCCAAATTTAATCAATTATTAAATTAAGGTTTATTTTAATTATTTTAAATTGTTTATTGGGTTTCTACCCTTTAATTATTTAAATTTCAATCATCCAAATTAGATTAAGATCAAATATTTTATTTGTTAATTTTATTAAACCTAAAGTTTTAATTAAGGGTTAAAATTTTAATTACCACTTTGCCCTTCAAGCTTAATAATTTCATAACTCACTAAATCGAGCTTAAATGAACTTGAAATTTTTATGTGACTTCACTCATATGCCAATAAAGACATGAGAGGAGAAAATGTGATTTTTCAAAATTTAATTTATTTATGTAATTATTTTTAGTGGAAAATAGGTATTTCCAAGGAAAATTTAACAATATGACCAAGGGAAAGTTTCTGTCCTTAAGAAAATTATGGGACATTCCTAATGACCAGAGAACCACTTGGACCAATTTTGGTGATTTTTTGAAATATATTATTTTTATTATAATTATTTTAAGTTTTGGAGTATTAATTAATTTAAAAAATAAAATAAAGGTTGAAAAATGAAATTTATATTTTTCAAAAATCTCTCCGATATCAAGGAAATCAGAGAATCAATTTTTGCAATTTTTTGATTTTTCTATGATTTATTATAATTATTTTAGTGAAAATGCCAAAAAAATGTATTTTTTTTAATTTTTAAATTATCTTAGGGCTTTAAAATTTAATATCTCGTTAAATAGACCTAAGAAAAATATGGGGTTTGTTCCTAAGTGATTAAAATTCAAAATTTGACATTTTGGTGAATTTTATTATTTTTATGATTTTTATTATTTTTTAATTATTAAAATATTAAAATAATACAAAAATCAACTTTTTAGAAAATTGAAATTTTAATTTTCTTAAATTTCCCTAATATCGGAGAGTCTCCAAAACCAATTGGTCAATTTTTGAAAGGTATTTTGAAAGTTATGAATTTTTAAAGTTCAAATTGCCTAAATGGCTTAATCAACCCATTTAAGTAGGCTAACCAAGTCCAATCGACTTCAAATTTTTATGGTGGTTTCCTCTGATCCTAAAGGTCAGTGGAGAATTGATTCCAAGTCAATTTGATGTATGGTTAGCTCTAATTAATTAGGGACCTATTTTGGGTGTTTAAGCCAATTAGGGTTATTTTAAATGAGTTAACTCAAAACCTATTTTTTCTAGGGTCCTCTCGGTCATAAGAGACATCACCAAATTTTCCTAGAATTTATTTCACAACATGCTAATTATTGGAATTAAAATACTCAAAACAAGTAACATGAACTTGAAAAATCATTAACTTCTCATAGGGATGGCCTCTCAACATTGGAAAATTCAGGGAATGTTCCCAAATTCGCAGGCTTCAAAAGCCCTATGGTCTCATGCCATGGTGAATTTCCTATATCCATGGAGAATTAAAACAATGCAGAGGGTAAATAAATCATTAAAAATAAAATACTTGATGAAATTAAATGATTTCTTTTCCACATTATTCTCCTCTGTTCACCGAGCAAGAGGGTATTTTTATTTTATTTTTCTGATTTTTCTACACAAAGTTATGGATTTTTGAAGTTTAGGGAATTAAATAAATAGAAAAATACCCTAATTTTGTATTTATCCACGCGGTGCCGCGTCAACCTCGGCAGCTCCGAAACGCCGCGTGTCGCCTTCTGATTTGACGCCGCCATCCAACTAAGAGCTCCGGGGGCCCGCTGTATCGTTCCGTCTCCTCATCCGGCGCAATCCTGGCCGTCCGTCCGCGCGTGTATTAAATGAACGGCATCCGTTCATCGTCCCCAAGCGTCCTCACCCGAGAGCCATCCACACTAAATCCCTAATATCTCACTCGAAACTCAATGAATTTTCGTGTTCTTGCGCTCTATGGATTCGTCTTGAAGAGACGAATACATCTATACAGTGATCATGCATTGAAATTAAGGCATTTGAAATGGAGAATATCCAGAAGCTCGGGATAAAGCGTTAGCTCTTACCTTTGCTCGTAGAAGTGTGGCTTCAATCCGAGGGTTGTGTCACCTTCGATTGGATCCCGGCAAGCTCCGGATGAAGTCTCCTGGTCCGGTGAATCGCCTAGGTATGATTTCGACCACGACTCGATCACAAAGCTTGGAGGCCGGAGCAACCGGGTGGCCCGGAGAAGGGGCTTTTGCCGGGGACTTCTTCCCTTAGTCCAGTGAAGGTGTAGAACCAATCAATTCGAGGATTGATCCACCGTGGAGAAGTGTCCTGGTTTTGGGTGGAATTTCGAGCTCGAGAAATTGGGTTCTGTTGGTGGGGATCAGGGCAAATTGACACCAAGGATCAATTGCTCTAAGTATGGAGAGTGATCTGGAACAATTTTGGCAGAGTTTCAGTAAGGTCTGGTTCAGCACCTCTCATGGCCGAGAGGGGGTGGTGTTTAAATAGAGGTGGCTGGAGAGCCTCACAGGGATGGCCAAGGGTTGGGATCAGCTCCTTAGGTCAAGGGCAGAACAGCCATGGTGGCCATTGGGCATGGGGCAGCTCAGCAAGGTGGAATTCCAAAATTTGGCTCCTCCCCATGTCTCGGCCATGGAGTTTTCCGGCGACCCAGGCGGCTGGCCGGCAGGCATGGGTCACCCTCAGGTCCAGGTGGGTCAGGGCTGGGGTTTAGTGCAGTCAATTATAGTTGGCCATGTGTAAAGGTGTTGAATCAAAGTAGAAGGGGGAAGGGATAATTTTAGCTTAATTTGGGTCAACCCATGGTTTTGGGCATGGTGCACCCTCCAAGGGGCTTTGGGTGCTGTGGGGAATCAGATAGGCTAGCTGAGATGGAGTGGTGAAGTCCCTATCAACTTGGTTTAAGTAAATTTTGGGTTTAGGTGTTGCATAAAAGGGTTAAAATCGCTTAAGGGAGGGTTAGGAAAGGGGTTCCCCTTTTGCCATTAATGGCTTGATCACATGTCAAACCTTCCATGGCATCATGTAGCTTGTCCATGGCTTGCATGGCTTGTCTTTGGCTTGGGGAAAAGCTTGGTCAATTTCATGAAAATGGATTTTAGAAATTTTTGGTAATTTGATGGAAATTTGTATGAAGCTTGATTTGGAATGGTTTAATTGATGATTTTGAAACTTAGGGGTGATTTTTATTAAATGGATGATGAGGGGAAGTGCCATGTGGGCTTTGGATGAATTTGGGCTTTTGAATTTGAAGGAAGTGGGCTTTTAGGAAGGTTTAAGGGAAGTGGGCTTTTTGAATTTTAAAATGGATTTCAGGATGAAATTTTACTAAAGGCTTGGGCCAAATGATTGTTGGGTTTAGCTCATAGATGTGTCATGAGTGACTTGGAGCAAATTGGGAGTGATTTGGGTTTGAATTGGGTTGAATTTGGGCTCCTTTGGTGAATGGGCCAATATAGGCCAAAGTGGGCTAACTTGGGCCAATGTTGGGCTAGGGTTGAAATTGATGTAAAATTAATGTTGGGAAATGTTTATGGGAGTGTTTCAAAGAGGTTTTGACTTTGGTTGGGCTTTGATTTTGGGGTTTGGGCTCATTTGGGTTAGGTTTGGGTTTAGGTCAAAATTGGGCCTTTTAACTTTGGGTTGAATTTGAGTGGGGTTTGGGTCTAAATGTTGGGCAAATCATGTTAGTGTTTTGTTTGTGGGGATGTTAAGGAAAATTTGGAAAAGATTTGGGGTTAATTGGAGTTGAATTGGGTGAGTTTGGGTTATGTTTGGGTCATGGGTCCAAATTGGGCTTTAAGGCCAAAAGTGAAATTTGATCCAAATGTCAATCAAATTGGACTTCGATTTGGTCTAGATTGGTGTTGGGAATGTTGAACTGAAGATTATAATTGAATTGGACCAGAATTTGGGTCAATTGGGTATGCTTGGTTTGACATTGGGTTCACTTTGGGTTAAAATGGGTCAAATTGGGGGTTTTGATAAAAGTGGGGTAAATTGACAAAATTGGCCCATGGTGTAGTTGAACAAAATGAAATTGGGAATATTTGGGATTTTTTAAAATTTTCTTGGAATTTTCTGAATTTTTGGATTTTTGGGTCAAGTGGGGTATTTTGGGTATTTAGAGGTATTCTTGGAATTTTTGATATTTTTGGCTATAGATGATCAATTTAAGTAGAGAGAAATGTTTAGGAATGTCTTTGGGGAATTTTGGGTGATTTGGAAATTTTTGAGAAATTTGGGTAGTATCAAGGGTTTTGGGTAGGCTAAGCGGGTGTAGGGTCCCGGGGGTTAAAAATTGAAAATTTGGAAAATTGAGGATTGGGTGAATGTAAGTGGAATAAAATCATTTTGGTTGAGCCATGAATCCATATCAAGTCCACATGAGCCATGAAGGGACTCATTTGAGGTATCCACATTGTTGTTCCTAACCCTCTTAGCCAAAGGCTTAGGGGTTAAGGACCATCCATGTGAATCACCTACATGAGTCGTGAGGTCGAAGTTAGGTATGGGTGTGTGAAAGTGTAGTGTATAGGTGTAGTGTGTGTGTAAGTCAGCCCCTTCACTGCACCAGTGCCACCTGTGGTAGTCCTAAGGCTAAAGAGTCCTATAGAAACTCATCCTTTAAACTTCCACATTCGATTTCAACCCTCTAGGTGATTAGGGGTCTACAATCAAGTTTGTGGAGTTTGCAGGGAGTTAAGAAGTGGTTTGAATTTCTAAAAGGTGGGTCCCAATTCTAGTCCTCTAAGATAGTCAAAGGAAAAGCCTAAGGCTAGATCCTAAGTACTAAAAAGAAGAAGAGAAGACCTCATCAAAAATGAGGTCAACAAATGGACCCCCAATAAGTGTGGTGAGCCGACGGAGCACACCGCGCGTATCGGTGTTGACCGAAGCGATCAACAAAACCAACACGGATGTCCAAGTGACAAACTTAGGACAAAGTAGAAGAGTTTCCGCTCGGGGAGTGTCAAGTATATCTCCGAAACTGGAGATTCCTGAACTCTCGCTGGGGAAAGGAAAAGAGGGTGAATTCCAAATCACATGATCTGGGGGAATTTGATTTAGATTTCATTTTGTTTCAGTTTAAGTTTTGATGTGTGAGCTTGGATTTTAGTTTGGGTTTCAAATTAGATTGAAGTTTCGTTAAGATTAATTTGAAGGGATTTTGAAGTTGAAATGAAAATTGGAATTTTGTGGTTTTAGATGTAACATCTTCAACCTCAAAAGCAAATTGAATCGATTGGATTGAATCATTACAATGAGGAGAGATCTCAGAGCAATACGGTATTGGATGTAAAATCCTTAACCTCAAGAGTTTGATTTTGATATACTTCATCGCAGTAGGGAAAGAATCCTAAAGCAATGCAGTCTCGGATGTGAAATCCTCAACCCCAAGAATTTGGTTTTGATGTATTTCATTGCGATAGGGAAGGAATCCTAAAGCAATGCAGTCTCGGATGTAAAATCCTCGACCCTAAGAATTTGATTTTGATGTATTTCATTGTGATAGGGAAAGAATCATAAAGCAATGCAGTTTCGGATGTAAAATCCTCAACCCCAAGAATTTGGTTTTGATGTATTTCATTGCGATATGGAAGGAATCCTAAAGCAATGCAGTCTCGGATGTAAAATCCTCGACCCCAAGAATTTGATTTCGATGTATTTCATTGCGATAAGGAAAGGATCCTAAAGCAATGCAGTCTCGGATGTAAAATCCTCGACCCCAATAATTTAATTTCGATGTATTTCATTGCGATAAGG